>MU669873.1:4289-35328 GCA_026770625.1 Nicotiana glauca | reverse complement strand
GATTGCTCGGGAGAGAGTTACGGTAAGCTGAGTGTTCATGATTAATAAAGTGAGTCGGTAAATTTGTATAAAGCATAAATAGAAGGGATTCCATCAATAGGGAAAGTCATTACCTTAGCTTTTCTCTCGTATTTGTCTACAACTTTAGTTTTTAATTATAGCTTGTTATTTTTCCACAATTCTAGTTTATAAAGAAACCTCAACAGTGATTCAAAAGTATTTGGAAGCTGGTTCTAAGATTCGAGTGGGTCTAAAGGTAGTAGCTACATGGTTGACTCTCTGTGGATTCGACCCTGGGCGTAATACTCGGGTTTTATTTGCAACGTCCGCAGAATCCTATTTAGAAGATATACTTGGGCGTGATCACAAATGTAAGAACTAACTACTTCATTTTCATTTTTCAATATACAGAGTAGTTCATCTCTGAACTTTCCCCTCACTTCTCAGTAAACTCAGATTCAATTTCTCCCTTTTAATATGGTATCAGAGCTATGGATCCATGGCATTTTTTGAGTAGAGATTCTGAGAAAAGGAGGATAGATAGGAGAGTTCTTCTACAATTTAACTAAAGCTCGAAATTTTGAGAGAAGCAATTTCGAGTAAACCCTAGTTTTTTCAATTTTCTGTAATTGAATTGATTGCTTCGCAATTAAGGTCATTCTTATTGCAAAATTCATTAATTTACAAGGTTCATCATCTCAAGCGTCTCTGTTCCTGAGAAATTCAGCTCGAAAATGACGCAGGGAACCACAAATCTAGAGAATAACAATTCAGAGAAATTCACCGATATTCATCCTCGTCATCCTCTTTACCTACATCCATCAGATACACCAGGTAGTATCTTAATTCCACAACAATTAACAGGAATTGAAAACTACATTGCATAGAGTAACTCAATGAGAGTTGCATTGTTAGCAAAAAATAAATTAGGGTTTATAGATGGTAAATTCCTCAAAGAACATTATAAAGGTGATTTAGAGCATGAAAGGGAAAGATGCAATGCATTTGTGATGTCCTCGATTACTAATTCTGTGTCGAAAGAACTTGCAAACGGTTTAATGTACTCGACCAATGCACATAATGTATGGATAGATTTAAAAGAACGTTTTGATAAAAAGAATTTGACTAGGGTGTATCAATTGTTGCGTGAGATTTGTACCATAAGCCAAGGGACTTCTTCAATTTCAGAATACTACTCAAAATTGAAAAATGCTTGGGATGAATATTGGTCAATGGTTCCACTTCCCTGTGATTGTGAGAAGCATAAGAAGTATGCAGAACACATGGAACAACAGAAGCTAGTACAGTTCCTAATGGGGTTGAATGAAACTTATGCACAAGCAAGAAGTCAAGTATTATTGATTGTACCAGTGCCAACACTTAATCAAGCTTATAACATGATTATGCAAGATGAGAGTCAAAGAACACAGTCTAGTATGATCTCACAACTTAGCCCAGGGTTGCAACAGATGAATATGACTGATCCAACAACTTTTGCCTTCACTCAGAACAATAAGTTCAAGAAAAATAATGGGATGTGCTGTGATTACTGTCATCTAAAAGGGCACTTGAAGGAGAATTGTTACAAGCTAGTTGGATATCCCCCAGGTCATAAGTTCAATAGAAAAAAAGGGTTTGACAGGCCACAGGGATCAAGGAATTACAAGGGAGCAACAACAAATAATGCCAATTTTGTGGAAGAACCAGAAGCTAGTCATACACCAGCTCATAATGCTTTGCCAATGTTCATTGCAGATTAGTACCAACAAATTTTGAAGCTGATCAACCAAGAGCCAACTGTTGCAGAGGCAAGAGTTAATATGGCGGGTATTAAAGAACTCCTCAATACTTGCTTACTTGCAGGTTCTGAACCTGATTCTTGGGTGATTGACATTGGAGCCTCAAACTATGTGGTTTCTAGTCTGGACCTTTTAACTGAATCTACTCATGTTAAATCCAATTTCAACAAAGTACATCTACCCAATGGGCACACAACTTCAGTAACACATACAGGATCTTTGACATTACCAAATGATATGTCACTATATAATGTGTTGCATGTTCCAAATTTTCAATATAATATGACATCTGTCTCTAAACTCACCAAGGAATTGAAATGTTGTGCTTTATTCTTCCCTGAATTTTGCATCTTTCAGGACCTTTGCACCGGCAAAGTGAGGGAGATTGGTAAGGAGAAGGATGATCTTTACATACTTCAACCTACCAAGAAGCCATTACCAGTCAAAGGACCTGGTCAATCTTCCTTTTCATTACTCAGTACACCTACTGTAGTGCCAAGTTCTACTCCAGCTCTTCATACACCAGCCTCAAATTCATCTCACTCTTCATCTCTGGAATCCAGTCACTGCAATCTTTGGCATCAAAGACTTGGGCATGCACCAGTAAGTGTCATACAAAAAATACCTTTCTTGAAACACCAATTATTACATAATGACTCTATGTCTTGTATTGTTTGTCCTTTTGCAAGGCAAACTAGATTTCCATTTTCTAATAGTGTCAAGAAAACTATATCTCCTTTTGAAATTGTACATATGGATGTATGGGGTCCATATAGACAATGTACTTACAATGGCTATAGATACTTCCTTACTGTTGTGGATGATTACTCTAGAATGACATAGCTTTATTTGATGAGAATGAAGAGTGATGCTTTTCTTTTGATTAAATTCTTTCATACCTTAGCTAAAACACAATTCTATGCCACCATCAAAGTCATCAGAACTGATAATGGGCTTGAGTTTTTTAATTCACAAGTTTCCACACTCTTAACTTCTCTTGGAATTGTCCATCAGAGTTCTTGTGTACACAGTCCACAACAAAATGGAGTGGCTGAAAGAAAACATAGACACTTACTTGAAATGGCTAGAGCTCTTAGATTTCAATCTCATGCACCTTTAAAATTCTAGGGGGAATGTGTTCTCGCAACGGCTTTCCTTATTAATAGGCTGCCATCTTCATTACTTTCAGGGAAATCACCTTTTGAATTGTTCCATGGGTATTCACCTTCATTTATTCACCTCAAGGTGTTTGGTTGCCTCTGTTATGCCAATACTCCTCACCTTCTTGACAAATTTGCTTCTAGAGCCATCCCTGCCATCTTCATGGGATACTCAGAAACTCAAAAATGATACAACTATACAACATCTCTAGTGGAACCTTCTTTGTCAGTAGGGATGTATCATTTAGGGAAAATGTGTTTCCTTTCAAACATCCTAAGTCTACTTTTCTGTGTTATCCCACTTCTGATTCCACATATATTTTCCCTCCTAAATCTGCCACTCTACTCATTGATGATAATTTTACTGCCATTCCCATATCAGGCTCAGTTACTCCTTCAACCTCCACTCCTGTCATATCTTTTCCTTCACCTTCCACTTCTGACACCCCTTTTAACTCTAATTTTGTCTCTCCTTTAAGGTCTTCTACTCCTGCCACCTCTCCTTCTCCTCCATCTTCATGTTAGTTGCCTCATAATTCTCATTTCTCACCTCCTGGTCTTAGAAGGTCTCTTAGAACCTCTAAGCCTCCAATTTGGCTCACAGACTATGTCCCTGGCACTAAGTCCTCTCACACTCCTTATCCCTTGTCAGCTTCCCTCTGCTATTCTGCCTTATCTCCCTCCTATAAAACGTGTCTTACTGCTTTCTCCTCTATTATTGAACCCCACTCTTTTGAACAGGCTGTTAGTGATAGTAATTGGGTTCAGGCTATGAACCTTGAACTTCAGGCTCTCGATGACAATCACACCTGGGAATTAGTGGATTTACCTGCAGGTAAAACTCCCATTGGGTGTAAATGGATTTTTAAGGTCAAGTACAAAGCTGATGGGACTGTGGAAAGGTACAAGGCAAGGCTTGTGGCAAAGGGGTTCACTCAACAAGAGGGCCTTGACTATCATGAGACATTCTCTCCAGTGGCTAAAATGGTCACTGTTAGAAGTGTTGAGGCCATTGCAGCTCAACATGACTGGCATTTATTCCAGATGGATGTGTATAATGCTTTCCTCCAAGAGGATCTCTCTGAAGAGGTATACATGTCTTTCCCTCAGGGATTTGGTATTCAGGGGGAGACTAAAGTGTGCAGACTTCTCAAATCCCTCTATGGTCTCAAACATGCCAGCAGACAATGGAATTTGAAGCTCACCTCAGCTCTTATACATTCTGCTTCACACAAAGCAAGTTGGACTAATCTTTATTCACTAAGAGACAGAATAATGACATAGTTATTATCCTGGTTTATGTTGATGACCTGTTAATCACAGGAAGTGATCAGGAGCCGATTCAAGAGGCTAAAACTATTCTGAATGAAAATTTCAGAATGAAGGATCTGGGAGAATTGAGATTTTTTCTAGGTATTGAGTTTGCAAGGTCAAGCAAAGGTATTCTTATGAACCAAAGGAAGTATGCACTGGAGCTTGTATCAGAATGTGGATTGGTAGCAGTAAAGCCAGCTGACTCACCTTTGGATCAGAACTTGAAACTCACCAATGTAGAATATAATAAGCATTGTGGAGGACAAACAACTGATGAAGATCTGGAGGATAGAAGGGTATATCAGAGGTTAATTGGGAGACTATTATACCTGGAAATCACAAGATCTGACATATATTTTATAGTTCAAGTCCTGAGTCAGTTTATGAATGCTCCAAAACAGCCTCACTATGAAGTAGCTTTAAGGGTAGTAAAGTATGTTAAAGGTTCACCAGGACATGGACTGTTTATGAGCAGCAAAGCTAGTGGAAAAGTGACTGCATTATGTGATGCAGATTGGGCATCTTGCTCAATGACCAGGAAGTCGGTCACAGGATATTGTATAAAACTAGGAGATTCCATCATTTCATAGAAATCCAAAAAACAGAGCTCTGTTTCAAGAAGTTTAGCAGAAGCTGAGTATAGAAGTATGGCCACCACTGTGGCTGAGTTAGTATGGGTACATAGGTTGTTGGAAGAATTAGGAATAAAGGTTGCCTTACCTATGGAGCTTCATTGTGACAACAAAGCAGCCTTACAAATTGCCTCTAATCCAACGTACCATGTGCGTACAAAGCACATAGAAATTGATTGCCACTTTATTAGAGAAAAATTGCAACAAGGGTTGATCAAAACAGCACATGTCTCAAGCAAGAACCAAATTGCAGATATACTGACTAAGGCACTTGGGAAATAATTGCACAGTGAAATGGTTGGCAAGTTGGGTATGATCAATATATTTTCACCATCCAACTTGAGGGGGAGTGTCAAAATTAGTCATAGCAATGAAAGTTGTACATAGGCAATTGTAGTTGTACAGTTACAATAGGCTAGCTAATTAATTTAGTTAGTTAGGATATAAGCACTATGCTATATAAATTAGAGTTGGACAAATGTAAGAACTAACTACTTCATTTTCATTTTTCAATATACAGAGTAGTTCATCTCTGAACTTTTCCCTCTCTTGTCAGTAAACTCAGATTCAATTTCTCCCTTTTAATACATTTACTCTTTGTGTTCCAGTAATGATTCTTTCTTTATTGATTTTATGGTATTTTATGAGGAGTTATGAGAGATAAGAGGCAGAGAGTGGGTTAGGAAAGATAAGGGATCGCAGAGTGAAGCTTTTCCGGTCAAACCTGTTCATTTTTGGTAGTTTTTTCTACAATGCTTTATTTATCGTCTCTCTTTTTCGATGGTGATTTTTATGAAGGATGGGTTATTTTTCACTGATTTACTTCCATGATTTTCTTTCTTGGAGTTGGTTGGATTTTCTTTCCGATTTTTGGTTTAGTTACTGAATGCGAGAGAAACTGTATTAGTTAGGGAAGAAGAAAAGAAAAGAAAAGTAAAAGTAAAAGAATTCTTATAATAAAAGAAATGTTGTAAATTTTGATAAAACTAGTACATAAAAAGACAAAGTTACTTTTCAAAAGATGGTTGGTGCGCACATTACCCTACTTCTCTTGGAACTGTTACTAATTACAAAAGGTGATACCGTTTAAATAAAGACATCGGGTCATAGGACCCTGCAAAATTATAATGATGCATCTAGTAAAATCAGATAACCTCAAAGGAGGATTATGTATTACTCCCATGTTCCAAAGAAAATATTTTCTTTCGTATCAAATATACTCATAAATTTTATATCGTTAGAGGAAAAGTGAAAAAATTGCCAATTTTAACGTGTTAGTGTTTAGTTGTTAGGGGTTGTTTGGTTGGAATACGATTTTATGCCGGTATAAGTTATATTGGAAAAAGTTATGCTCTGTTTAGTTATGTTGGAATTGTTATTTATTTATTGTTTGGTATGTTGTATTAAGAATGATAATTGCATAATTTCTAAGAATAAGGTATTAGTTATGCCGATGCTAATTACCCCACCTTCTATAAGGTGTAAGTCATTCCAGTGTTAAAATTAACACTGGATAACTTATACCTGGTTTGCTAACCACACAGAGTATTAAGGTGGTATTAAATTTTTATACCGCCCTTATATCTTCTTATACATCATACCAAACGACCACTTAGGGGTCGTTTGGTTAGAATACGGCTTATGCCGGTATAAGTTATGTTGGGATAGGTTATGCCGAGATTATTGTTTATTCACTGTCTGGTATGTTGTATTAAGAATGCAATTCCATAATTTCTAAGAAGAAGGTATAAGTTATACCTGTGCTAACTACCCCGCCCTCTATAAGGTATAAGTTTATCTCGGTGTTAAAATTAATATCGGGATAACTTATACCTGATTTGCTAACCAAACAGAGTATTAAAGTGATATTAAATTTTTATACTGCCTCTATACCTCATTATACCTCATACCAAACGACTCCTTAGTGTTTAGTACTTCTATTTTAAGAGTTAATCAACATATGCTTGTTGGAAAAAAATTATCTTAATTATATTTGATCTTTGGGAAAATAATTAATATGTGACTGTTATAAAATAAAGACTATAATGTAAAGACAGGTATAGAGAGAAACTGATATATTATTCGAATTCAAACTGATGTACATAATGAACTGAAAATTCTTCTATTTATAAAACAAAGGAAGCTGTTGTGTAAGCTGCTATTGCAAACTGCTGTGTAAGCTGCTACTGTAAGCTGCTGTGTAAGCTACTACAAGCTGGTGTGTAAGCTGCTACTATACCCGATATGAATAATCTTATACTAAGAGTAATGTTTATCCATAATGGAGTACTGAAAGGATAAGCTCATTATATCCGGTATGGATAATCTTCTACCGTGGATAGTGTTTATACATAACGGAGTATCGAAAGGATAAGCTTATTATACCTGTGAGCACGTGATTTTTTCCCTATAGGAGAATTACTCCCATAAAATTTAAAATAAAATAGTTTTGTGTTGTGTGTGACTTTTGTGAATTTTGTGCTATTTTTTCTTGTATTGTTTATATTTGTCTGTGCGTGTTTATTTGTTAAATTAATAAAAATACAAAAAAATATGTTGCATTTACATTTAGGATTTGTTAGGAGTAATTAAGTTTGTTTTACAAAGATGAAAAAATCACAAAAAATACATACTTTGCATTTTTGGCATTTAATATCCAAAATTGTGTGATTTTATGTTTAATTAGGGCTTAATGTTGTGTGATAATAATTATTTGGAGTTAATTAGCATTTTTAGATAATTTTAGCTTTTGTAATTTAATCTAGGATTTTGGTTTTAAATTAGGAATTAAAAGAAAAGGAAGAAATGGAAAATAAAGAGAAAAAAATGGACTGGGCTTGTTTTATTTGGGCCAAAATCAGGCCCAAAACCTCATCCTTCACCGGTCCAGACCAGCCAGCCTCAGAGACGGGCGAAACGACATAGTATGATGTTGAAACTACGTCGTTTCGTCGTCTAAGATCTCAGCCAACCATTCCACTTGATCCAACGGTCCAGATCGTCCACCCTATAACCCATATCCAGCCCGACCCGTTACCATCTCTCAACCTACCTCGTATTACCCTAAATGACCCCGTTTAGTTTTAAGTGGTTCGATTAGGACCGTTGGTTCCCATCATCCAACGGCCCTAATTAATCAAGGTTTTTAATATACCAAATCCAATCACCCTACCCCCACCCCAAACTAAATCAGACCCCTCACCCCTTTGTCTCTAATCTCAGAGATGCCCCCAGTAACGCCGCCGCAAACCACCACCCTCCGCCACCGAAAATCGACTCACAGCATTTTCGGTGGCCCAAACGCCCTCATCTTTACACCATCGAACCCCTACGACCTCCCCATTCCAATCCCATGCCCACCTTCCTTCGAATCTAGCCCATATGCCTCGAATCTCAATTTTTAGTTAAGAACCCTTGCCGCCGCCACAAGATCCTCGGTGGCGGCGGCACCTCTGAACCATCCCACACTCACACCCCACAACCTCTTTGACTCCCTGACCCTAAATCCGTCCTTAATCTCCCTCGAACAAGGTCCAAATCCTTCGTGTAGTAAATCACAGAAAAATGAGCCCTAAGTTTAAAATCTAATGGGTTGCAGGGATCTTTGGACTAAATTAGACTTTAGTCATGTGTTTTCGTTATTAGAAACACGCGATTAAGGTCCACTTCAGTATAAAGCGAATGGACGAGGAATTTTCAATTTTGGTCCGCTTGATTCCCGGGTATTTTCTAATTCTCCTTTCTTTTGTAATTTTTTTGTTTTGTTTAAGTTTTAGTACCTTTCTCCTCCTGTTTCATTTTTTGTTTTGTCCCCATGTTTGAACTGATTAATTCTCCACAAATGTGTAAATTGCTTGGTCAGTAGTCATCGAATCAAATGGTTTGGTCACTCAAATGTTGTAAATTATTTGTTTGTTTAGGCTGTTATCCTGAATTTGTCTTAAGATTTTTGTTTGTTTCTTCCTTTTGGTCTTTAAAAAATGTTACTATGTGTGTTTAGTCTCTCTTATCTTAGTCTGTTCTCTTTCAAGCTAATCAGTGTTCAAGATCATCTGTGTTAAATTCGTAACAAATTTCCAAGTTGATTTCCCATTATTTTTTAATCTCATCATGTTTAATCTGCTTTGCCTGATGTTAATTTAGAAATGTAATTCGTTTCAAGTGTGGTCAGCCTACGTACCTATATCAGAAATTTGATCTTGTTAGTTCAATAGGATTTTGCTCTGTTTCATTGGTCTTATTTTTTATGCCATTTGATCTGGTTGAAGTTTTGTTCCTGAATTATTGATTTAATTAATAAGGGAATTGGTTATGGATGATGAAGTGCAAAACCAGGGGTAGGGTAAATCACAGGGGTAGTCTCAGGGGTATTTTAGGATTTAAAAAGATTAGAAATGGTTAGTTTGAGTGTTCTGTCAGTAGAGTACTAGTATAACATTAAAATAAGGCATTTGTTTAGTAATAGTGGGGAGCAAGACATTTGGTATGGGTTAAGAGTTAAGAAAAGTAATTAAAAACAAGTCACCCATGCTTAATTGAATAAAAATGAATTAGACATACATGGGGTGTTCAGGGAATATCATGGGGGATTGGTTTAATTAAATAAGCTAAGTGCTCCTAAGAGCTGGAGATAAATAGAGGCATTAGGACAAAGTTGGGAGGCTGGAAGAAAAATACGGGGAGAGAAATAAAACTGAAAAAAAAAAGATAAGCCTTAAAATCAGTTTGGAGCTCGACAAAAGGAGTAAGTTTTGAGAGTTGGGGGGTATTGTTTTATTGAGAAAGATTGTTCCATTGAGAAATTGTGCACTTTGCTAGTTGTTTTCCTTAACTTGTTGGTTGTTGAGTTGAATCACTGGTAGTTGAGTTTTAGAATCTCATTTCAAGTAGCTTTGGGTCCAATTAAACTAGTTTTGGTAGGAGTAGTGGTCAGTTGACATTTCCAAGTGTTTGCTGGGTATCTTCAAGTCAAAACTGGTCTATCCGAGCTAATTCTGGAGTTATTTGCTGGTTATTGTTGTTGTATTGTTGTGTTGTACTGCTGCTGCTGATTGATCTTTCTTCTTATGTTATTTTCATCATCCAGGTACACACTCAGACTGTCCCAATGTCGATTCTCCTATGCAACGATGAAATGAAATTGAAGTTTCTGCTATAGTTTCATCATTCTGTCAATTTCATTATGTTTTAAATAGTCTTCTATGATTTAGTTAGCTGTACATTATAATCAAACTATAGATTGTATGCCTGGACTGTCTCGAACTGAAACTTTTGGTTATCTAGCCTTGGTTTTTGCATAATAGGTACTTGATTCAATTTAAGCATTGCTTTATCATGAATTAAAACTCAGAAACAATTTTGGCTAGTTTGTATCGCAGTAGTCAACAGATGCTAAGTGGATTGCTAATAGTTATTCTAGTTGTTATAGTTGTGATTTGGTCAGTTGTGAATAAAATGAATCCAGGTTATTAGCTTGTTTATGTTAGTGAGGTAACTACGTTGCTTAGTCTAATTCTTGCACTCCACCTTGGCCATATAATTAGTTGTGAATAAGATGTGAGGCCAAGTTATCAACATATTCTCGTGATTATTAACGGAGTAATCAAACATTGCTTAGCTTAATCATCCGCTTTCCTCGCTCGTAGTATTTAATAGATCACCCATAAGCAAACTCCTATTAGTCTAAACAAGTAATGCATCGCTCCTCCTTATCAATACTCAGTGAGTGCACGTTAGAGCAAATTGAAACAACTCAGCATGTTCTCATTGTTTGAATACTCATAGTATGTTAGTCTAGATTCTGTAGCCCGTCTGAAACCAGTTTAAATTAACACGGGCCCAGGTTCTTTTCTAAATCCCTCCTAGTTTGGGCTTGGCCTTAGGCCCGCTTCGGCTAGTTTCGTTTGCGGACTAAGGCCTCAAGTCATATTCTCCGTGGTTGATCTTTGAGCCCAATGGCATGCTTAGCTCGAAGTTTTGCTTAGCGTGCATTAATCCAATAACAAATTATTTAGGACTTTCTCTTGTTTTATTTTTAGAGACAAAATAATTAGAAAAACCATAGTCGCCTTAGGATCGGCCTTTAAATAAACAAATGAGATGAGCCTCGCCAAATAAAAATGCAAAAATTGCGGGGCCCTCATTAAATGTATATATAAAAATACTTAGATTTCGGGATGTACCGTTTAGAAAATTTCACGGCCTTTTTTCCAAAAATAATAACGTGTTAGTATCTTTAGGCATGCCTTTTAATAATTTACTTTCTTAAATTCGGGTGCACATTTATGTGACCCAAATCCAAATCTCAACGGAGTCGAAATATGTCAATAACCATGGGTACATTGATGTGACGTGGTTCGAGATGTGTTTTCATGACGTTGCAATTCTCATTAAAAATAATAATAAAGCGGTAAATAATCTTTGAAATTGCACTATAGGATAACATGTATTAAAATTAGATATTAAGCCATTTATAACAATTTAAGCGACCGCGCTAAAACCACGGGATCCGGGGGTGCTTAACACCTTCCCTCGGTTCAACAGAATTCCTTACTTAGAATTTCTGGCTCGCAGACTTCACTTGGAAAGTCAAAAATTTTCTCGGATTGGGATTCAAGATAAACCGGTGACTTGGAACACCAAAAGCCAAACCTTTCCCAAGTGACGACTCTGAAATAAATAAATAATTCCTATCCGAATAATGTCACTTAAAATGGAAAAACTCCCTTATACATTTATCTTTCGAGGTGGGTGTGTAAAAAGGAGGTGTGATAGCTCTGGCGACTCTGTTGGAGAAACAAACCCAGAATTTCTGTTCAGGGTTTAAGAATTCAAGCTTACAATAACTGTTATGTTCGGCTTTGTCTGATTTTCCTACATGTTTTCCTGCTAAATGTGCTAAATGTTTTACCGCTTTGATATTATTTGGACTGTATATATAAATTGTGTCGAAACCCTTCTCTTCTCACCTCCGGGGATGTGCTTACTGGTTGAGACTCCCTATTCTATTAGTGTCTTACCCTGAAATAAGAAAGAGGTCGGATAAGTTACAAAGTCGGACGATCCCATGGGTCCCCGGTACGTAGCCCCCTCCTCGACTCGAGTTGTCTGCTCGGGTACACGGTCTAGAACACATGCCTAGGTTTTTGAACCTAGAATAACTTGACTTCATGCCGGATCCCTAGTAGGAATGCTTATTTGCATCACGTTGTATTTGACTTAGGGGACTCAACACAGGGGTTGGGTCCGTCTAGGACAGGTAACCTGAAATGAAAAAGACCATCCTGCTGCATCATGTTTGTTTCACGCATTTATTTGCTTCGGACTTGCACGCTGAACGGCTTTTAATTATTCAAAAAAAAGGAAAAAAATAGAAATAGCAGTGTAGAAAGCATACCGGTGCCCAAATACTATCGGAACTCTGCCAAGATTTTGAGAAAATTGAAAAAAAAAATTATCATTTTAAAATACCAAAAAAAAGTCTTCATTTTGTTCTTCTTGTTTTCAAATTATTTGGTCGAAAATACGTTGTTGAAAAGAAAAAGAAAATCTTGTTTTCAAAAAAAAAAAAATAGTTCGTCTTATCTCCCCGAACTACGCTAGTTTGATTTTCACAGGGTGTGGGATACACAAGCAACCCTCATCGGGTCCAACTTTCCCTTTTGCAAAAAATAGCCAAATTGTTAAAATTTTAAACTTTCGTCGTAAATAAGTCAGGTGATGCCGCTTTTGTCAAAAATAGCCGAATGTTCCCGAAAGGGACGCCGGAAGGCTGACTTTGCGTAAACGGCCATCGTTGGTCATTTTTTAGGCTTTGACCGGTTAGCCCACACAGCCTTAAAATCTTCTCCCTCGAAGTGCTGAAAGGCCGCATTCGAAAAACCGAGTCTTTCGTTTTAAAAAAAAAAGTAGTTAGTTTTGTTTTGGGTCAAATAAAGTTTGCTTTTTGATTAATCACATTAAGAAATGTGCAGAATGAGCACGAGTCAGAATTTATTCGAAGCTATTATAAACAAGATCCCGTTGGAATTACATATGTGGTAGGATGACTTGGGCAAATCAGAGCAAGACATGATCAAATCATATTTGGGAGGCCTTACTGGGTTGCTAAAAATTAATCCGAGAGGGGATATCATAAAGGCATTGATCCCATTCTGGGACCCGACACACAATGTATTTCACTTCTCAGACTTTGTGCTTACCCCGACATTGGAGGAGATAGCCGGATACATCGGGGATCCCAAGGTTCCGTTGAGAAAATAGTACCTGATTTCTCCGGGGGCCATAGTCGTCCACAAGTTCTTAGACTCTTTAAAGATAGGAAGGGCAGTCCACAACCCAGACTTGGAAAACGGTTTTTGTGCTTTGTCGTTCATATACGACAGATATGGTCATATAGGAGGATTCAATAACCCAGAAAACAAAATCTGTAGCAAGGGAAACCGCCTGAAATGGGAGGAACACAGGTGTTTCGCGTTTATGGTGGCCTTTCTAGGACTTCTGGTGTTCCCTAGAAAAGATGGGAAAATTGATATACGAGTAGTCGGGGTTGTCAGTACTTTGCTTGCTCAGGAAAATAGCACTTTTGCACCAATGATAGTAGCCGACATCTTCCGCGCTCTCACTGCTTGCAAAGCCGGGGATGACTTCTTCGAGGGTTGTAATGTATTGCTGCAAATGTGGATAGTCGAACACTTGTGCCATCGCCCTCAATTTATGATCTACGGGTCGTCAGAGAAGAGTTTTCTACAAAAGTAGACGGATTTTGTTTGCCAGAAGGGATCACCGTATGGGTAACACGTCTGCATTCTGTCTCCGCGTGCCAAATAGAGTGGACGTTCGGGTGGTTATCTGTAGACGAAATCATATACATGTCAGCCATAGGGTCACATATTCTGCTAATAGGACTTAAAAGTATCCAATCGTATGCCTCATACCGAGTATTGAGACAGTTGGGAAGATGTCAAACAGTCCCAAAGAATGAAGATCTTAGCAGATAGGTAGTCGAAATTGGGTCTGACAGTAAATTCCCTGAAGCAGTAGTTCGCAAAATCTGGAATGAATGTCAGTACTTAAAAGCAGAAACTTGTATACGGGATCGGGACAAAGGAGAAGTATTGCCAGGATACCTCACTTGGTATAAGAGAGACCTTGAGTGCAAGAGGCCGGCTAAAAGACCTTACCTCCAAGATTTCGCCGAGTCATCACAAGAACAATGGGCCTGGTTGGCTAAAGAAAATGAGTACAGGGCCAAGATGGGAAAACTGGAGAAGCAAATCCAAGACCTTAAGTTTAGGAACAGTGTGCAAACTGCAGCTGATGAGGGGGACAAAAAGAAGCTGGCTCAAGAAAATGAAGCCCTGAGAGCCCAAATCCAACATATGAGGATAGATGCTGACAAGCAATAAAGGAGTTGGTCGGATGAGCGGTTGATAAATGGCTTGAAAAGGGAAATCGTTGAGTGCCAAGACAAGCTGAAGAAATCTGAGGGTACCGTAGCAGGACTCCGGGCACAGTGGGCAAAAAGAACAGAAGAACGCACCCGTTACTTGTAGTAATTAAAGAGGGATTATGAAAAAATCATTGTCAATCTGAAAAGAAAGGTGACCACCCTTGAAGAAGAAATAGCTAAGCAAGCCAAAGCTTTTGAGACCGAAAGTGGACACTGCTATGACTTATTGGCCCAAATGGAAGCAGAAATACAGCAGCTGCGGAATCAACATCTTCAGGATTCTCAGGTTTTGGAAGCCTATAATGATCAAATAAGGCGTCTGCTCAGAGAAAAAGGTCGAACCAGGGACAGGGTTGAAACCATTGCCCATGCCATTGTCAAGAAATGTCGATTGTGTGAAGACATGACCTGCACTACCTTCTTCTCAGCAGTAATGATTTTTGTCAAGAGGATAATGTATGAATTGGAACAATTGGAAAGGGATCTTGCACCCAAGCCCGCGGCAAGGCCGAATGATGCCTCGCGAGCACCACAATTTGAAGCTTTAATGTACTCGTAGCTCGAGTCTGTATTTTCTTTTTCTGGAGTCTGTTGTCTGTTAGAGTCCATTTTCCTTTTCGTACCAGAGTCTGTTAGTAGTGTTTGAGTCTGTACTTTGTTTTAAGTCTGTTGTTTCCCTTTAAAAATTTCTAGTTGGTAATAAAATGTTTTATTAATGAAATGGAAAATTCCCAAAAAAAATGTTTCTATATTTTTGCATTCATTTTGCACGAACTACACTTGGTCTGATTCGTGCGGGGTCATGATACGTAGGCAATCTTCATCAGATTCGGCCGTAACCCTAAATAAGAGAAAAAGGATATAAATAAAATAAAAGGAAATAGGAAAAAGCATAAAGAAAGGCCGGAATGATGCATGCAACCGTTGCAAACATGTAGAAATCCATTTAACTGTATAGGTGAATCACACCCTAACGTGAGATTACCTATATGTTATTTGCCTCAAATTAACCGATTGTCGCTGTATCCAGGTTCTATAGAAAGGTGATTGGTTTTGGGGTAATCTGTCCTCACATTCATATTTTACGAGGTTAAAAGGAAGTGTTCAGCCATCCTTCACAAGGTCAAAAGAAAGTGTTCATACATACTTCACGAGGTCGAAGGGAAGTGTTGAAATGTCTTCAGAAATTCCCCTACCAATGATTCCCATTTCAGAGAAAAGTTCAATATCGGCCATCCCAACTTCTGAGTCAGCAACTGTTGAGTAAAATAGAATTCTGCGTCTCCGCATAATGGAAATGTGGGACGCCTGGAGCAATGGAAGAGAACTACCGATTGCGATCCTTGGATTCCCTGAGTTGTTTCCTAGGGCAAGTGGAACTTCCAACGTCCCCATAAGTTATCCAACTACCCCGTTCGGGCATCCTACCATTTCAGCTCACTTCATCAGATCACCTTCTGAGCATTACCCCCAGGTGTCAGCGATAGGTGCGGCTTCAAACATATTTACCGCACCGCCTTGTTCAGCTACGACACAACCCGCTTTACCCAGGCCCAACTTCGACTCCTCTTCATTCACATTTCAAGCACCATATTTCTCATTGGAACCTACCCGGTTTACTACCAATGCTTGTCCTCAGCCGCCTCAATACGAGCTTACACCAGAGCGCGATCAAACTCCCAAAGCACCCGAGCAGGATGAGATGTCCAAAAGAATGAGGAGTCTTGAGCAAAGTTTAAAAAATATAGGCTTAAGTGGGCGGAAAAGTGTATCTTATACTGATTTGTGCATGTTCCCCCATGTGCATTTGCCATTGGGATTCAAAACCCCAAAGTTTGAGAAGTACGATGGGCACGGTAATCCTATCACTCATCTCAAGAAGTACTGCAACCAGCTGTGAGGAGCTGGCGGAAAAGAAAAACTCCTCATGGCCTACTTCGGAGAGAGCCTGGTTGGTATCACGTCTGAGTGGTACATAGACCAAGATATATCCTGCTGGCACATATGGGATGATCTTGCCAGAGACTTCGTCAACCAGTTCCAATACAATATTGACATAGCTCCAGATAGGAGCTCATTGACGAACCTAAAGAAGAAACCCTCGAAAAGTTTCCGAGAATACGCAGTTAAATGGCGCGAGCAGGCATCCAGGGTAAAATCTCCAATGGATGAGGTCGAAATGGTCACGGTTTTCCTCCAAGCTCAGGATCCAGACTACTTCCAAAATATGATGTTCTCAATGGGTAGACCATTCGCTGAAACCATCAATATTGGCGAAATGGTCGAGAACGGTTTGAAAACTGGTCAAATTTTGATCCAATCCGCTATCACAGCTACCTCCCAAGCCATTCAGGGTGGGTCCAGAGGAGTAGCGAGGGGCAAGAAGAAGGAAGAAACGTCCATGGCGGCATCAGATACAAGAAAGTACCATACCCCCAGGCCCCTTTTCCTGGAAAGAATCCCGCAGCACTACTACCTCCACCAAGATATGGCCTATACTCCTCAGCCCTACATGGTCATGAATGCTCACCCTTATGGCCGACCACCGCAACAAGCCAACCGAAACCAAGCTCCACTTCCTAGAAACCAGCCTCCTTACCGAAACCATTATAATCATAAACCACCCCAGAATAACTTCCGTCCTCAGGAACCACCCAGGAGACAAACCTTCGCACCCATCGGCGAACCATATTCCAATTTGTTCTCGAAGCTCGTCCAAATGGGTCTCTTGCAGCCAGTCCCTCAAACAAGGCAAAATCCAGCATCGCCTGCTTACAGCGCCGGTGTCAGGTATGCTTATCATTCGGGCGGAAGGGCATGATACCAATGACAGCTGGACCTTAAAAAGGGCAGTAGAGAACCTGATAGAACAGGGGAAGATAGTGGTAAGGGACGAGGAGGTCCCAAATGTGACTAACAATCCCTTGCCCGCTCACAATAATGGGCCCGTGATCGGGATGATCTACGAAGACAAGGAGTTTGATCCCGCCTTAAAATCCATAATTGCTATTGCTGACGCAGAAAGGAAGCCTAAGACAACCCCGAAGCAAGAGAAAGGGAAAAGAAGACTAAAACTGCCAAGACTAAATTCGAGAAGAAAGGCGAACAAAAGCAGAGATAGTGCCTCCCAAAAATGGCGTTCTCTATGTTCCACGAGTTTGCTGAGAAGAGCCATTAATCGTGAGTACTCCAAAGAAGTTCGAATCAAAAAAGGGAACACCAATGTATGTGCCAAAAGGAGCCTATGTGGTCCGGTGGACAATTAAACCACTTCGGCTGAATGAGCCAGTGGTTATTGGACGCGTGCCACAGAAGCCAATGATGGATCCGTCGGCAATACCATGGAATTATCAGCAGACGTTGGTTACATGCAAAGGTAAAAAATCACAGGAGAACACCCGGGGAATACCTTTGCTAAGAAATATTCAGGTGTACAAGAGATAAACAATGCCTCGCAGAATCGCTTTCCACACAAAAAGCATGTGAGCACTGAGGAGGCAGAGGCTTTCTTTTAGAAAATGAAGATGCCTGATTATGAAGTGGTAGATCAGTTGCGTAAGTGCCCTAAACAAGTGTCTATGCTATTTTTGTTAATCAGATCTGCCGAGCATCAGAAGATCCTAATAAAAACTCTGAATGAGGCATATGTACCAGCTGAGACTTCGATTGAGCAACTCGAAAGAATGGCAGAAAGGTTCTTTGTTGTTAATCAAATTTCCTTTAGTAAGAACGATTTTCCCCTGGAGGGAGCGGCTCACAACAAGGCCTTAAATCTGAACGTCAAGTGTGAAGGATACTACGTCAAGCGAGTAATGGTGGATGGGGGCTCGGGTGTTGACATTTTCCCACTCTCCACATTGCGAAGAATGGAAATTGGGACCGGAAGGATTCGTCCCAATAACGTCTTTGTAAGAGCTTTCGACGGCATCAAAAGGGATACGATTGGAGAAATCAACCTAATTCTGACCATTGGCCCCGTAGACTTTGAGGTAACCTTCCAAGTTCTAGATATGGACACATCTTACAACTTTCTTCTCGGAAGGCCTTGGATTCATGCTGCAGGGGCTGTACCCTCTACTCTCTATCAAATTGTGAAGTTCGAATATGAGGATCAGGAAATTATGGTCCACGGAGAAGACGAGCAGTCTATCTATCAGGATCCATCCATCCCACATTTTGAAGCAAGAGAGGGAAGTGAGCACATAGTCTATCAGGCATTTGAAGTTGTATTGGCGGACCGGTATGAAGAGGGGAGCCCTTTCCCCCAACCTTTCTTGTCCAATGCCTCGATCATGGTTGCTAAAAAATGATCCGGCGGGGATTCAAACCGGGAAAAGGGCTTGGGAAATCATTGCAAGGAATAGCTGAACCTATCACTCTGCCTTCAACTAAGAAGTTCTTTGGGATAGGCTTCCGCCATACCCCATGTGATGAAGAGTGGGTAAATAAGAGAAAAAATGAGGGATGGGATTTACCTCAACCACTGCCACACTTGTACGAAACTTTCGTCAGGCCAAGGTATGATGAAGAAAAAGAGGATGAGGCATTTACGACCGAAGAGATTGAGGAAATATGTGGGGCGATGAGAGAAATGCTTTATGAAACCCACATGGTTCAGCTGGGAGAAGGCACAAGCACCACTGAGGTGCTATACATGGGGCCAGATGCTAAACTTCAAAATTGGAAGGCTACACCGTTGCCAGTCAGGCGGGAGTCCGGGTAGACTAGTCCTGCCACTTTTCTTGCATCACGAGTTATCATAGGGTGTAACTTGAATGTTTTCTTTAGTTTCCTATTTTCAATTTCCTGAATGCAAACCCTGTTATTTCCCCAATTCCAAGACATGAAATCAATATTTCATCGTTTATTTTCTTTATTTTTTCTAATTTTTGCTATTTTTCCTTTTTTATTTCTTATTTTCAGTTCTAATAATGCGGCTTTAAATGACATGACATGCTTGCAGACTTCATGCCCAAACCTAAACACGCTGTCTAATTGTGAAATAATGAACCAAGAATCGGAATATGATTTTAGGGAAATAAACCGAGAACTGGAACACTTTGAGAATAAACCTAAGCCGAACTTGAATGATACAGAACCAGTTAATTTGGGAACTTTTGAAGAAATCAGAAAAACCAAAGTAAGCATTCATACAGATGAGAAAACACGAGAGGCAATAACTCAACTCCTGTTTGAGTTTAAAGATGTGTTTGCTTGGTCATACGATGGCATGCCAGGACTAAGTGTTGATCAAATGGGCACATATTCATCTCGGTTGCTATTGATTAATTCACGAAATAGGTCGAAGCTATCACTCTCAAAGCGGTCACTAAAAAAGCGATAGTGGATTTTGTACATTCGAACCTTATCTGTCATTTCGGCATTCCCGCAACCATCATAACAGATAATGTTGTGAACCTGAACAGTAGTTTGATGGAGGAGGTATGTGAACAATTCAAAATAACAAATAGGAACTCCACTCCTTATCGGCCCAAAGCCAACGACGCTGTTGAAGCAGCAAACAAGAACATCAAGAAGATTTTGAGAAGGATAATCTAGAGTTCCAGACAATGGAATGAACAGTTACCTTTTACCTTACTGGGATATCGCACTACAGTGCATACATCGGTAGGAGCAACCCCGTACTTGTTGGTTTATGGAACCGAGGCTGTGATACTGGTAGAGGTAAAAATCCCTTCGCTCCGGACAATTGTTGAAGCAGAGGTTGAAGATAATGAATGGGTTAAAACTTGAATAGAACAGTTAACTTTGATTGATGAAAAATGGATGGCCGCAGTTTGTCACGAGCAGTTGTACCAACAAAGAATGGCCCGCGCCTACAATAAGAAAGTACGACCCGGGAAATTTGAAGTGGGGCAATTGGTGTTGAGGCGCATTCTTCCTCATCATCAGGAAGCAAAAGGAAAATTTGCTCCTAACTGGAAAGGTCCATACATCATTAGAAAAATACTGCCAAGAGGGGCATTATACTTGGGTGACATCAAAGTAAATGATCCCGAAGCAGCTGTGAATGCAGACGCGGTAAAAAGGTACTATGTCTGAGTTTGTGTCGGTGATATCTTTGCGCATTTTGAAATGACGAAGGCTTTTGTTCTCACTACCCAAACACTATCAACCCTTTTTGCATGCCCTTTGAGCCGGGTATATCTCCTTGGATACCCTCTTTGGAATGCAGAAGCACCGTTGAACAAAAGGGAACAGTTTAAAAAAAACAAAACAAAATCAGATGATTGGTTTGAACTATGTCTGACTTGATTCCGAAAGGATACGCAGGCAGCTTCTCTGTCACACCACACCAAAAATCCAAATTTCCCGAAAGTGAAATTGGGGCAAATGTTATGATAGTTCGACCATGAGCCCATCGAATGGTTCCAAAGTTGTAATCCCGTCCGCAACTCTTTTTACCCGAAACCGAGTGCAAGTCCTTCGGATCAATTACCAAAGGCGTGAGAACTGAGAAATATCATTGATTGAAAGCTGATGCGTTCTAAACTGAGAGAAATAAAATGAGAGAGTCTTATCGGTGAAAACCTTCGGGCACCATAAGGCGACGGGAGTCGAGAAACTGAAAATGAGAGAGCCCGCTTAGTGAAACTCGCAAAGAGCGCTATCGAGCGACAGTGAGAAGAGAAATGGTTCGATTAGCGAAAACCCGCAAAGGGCGCTGTCGGCCGAAAAGAGGATATCTCATCACTAAAACTCCTGGCAAGGTTCCCTATTCGAAAATGCAGATCAATGGATTTGTAAGAAGATGGAAGTTGGTTCGGGTCAGGCATCCAGTCCAAGAAGCATGTCATGTCCATTTGAAGTCAGCATGCACCCTAGATAAGTCCTTTTTTCCCCCGAAAGGGACGCTTCTATTCATTACCCTGCTTTCTGGTTGGCTTTTCCTTGAATCCCTTTCGATTTAACTCTGAATTCCGAAACTGTTACAAGAAAAGGTGGCAGGACTAGTTGCTACAGAGCTTCCCCTCGCAAAAGATAAAAGAAGAGGACCCAGCCTCGGCGAATGTGTTAAGCCAATCCCAACTGACCAAACATTGGAAAAGAGGGAAAGTCAAAGACAAATGTCTCAAGAGCAAAATTAAATGAAAGGACCAAAAAGCCTTGCGCGGGCAAATCATCATGGGATCCTGAAAGTTGAGTCTTATCAGTTGGAAGGGGGGTCACACTCAAAAGCCAATCAACGGCAAAGTCTCGGGCGAAAATAAGGCAGGGACCAAGTGATCAAATACAATCAAGGCCACAAAACCAATCACCGTTTCAAACTAATAATTGACCCTTGTTTGAGAAATTGAAATAGATACGATCCAAAGCAACCGTGCAATACGTAGGTGCAACCAAAAGAAAGAAAAATGCGCAAGTGCCGAAATAGCTTTACAGCAAATAATGGCGCAAAAGGGAAGTTTCCTCCGTATTCTTTTCTGCTTTTTATCGGAAAAAAAAAGAGATAACAAAACAAGAAAACCCCAAAAAGAGGATAGCGTAGAATTTCCAAAACCAACCTGTTACTTTCTCTTAGCCGACATTAGGGCTCCAATCCCTAAGTTGAGCAGCTTTCCTAGCCGACATTAGGGCTCCAATCCCTGAGTTGAGCGACTTTCCTAGCCAATATTAGGGCTCCAATCCCTGAATTGAGAAACTTTCTTTAGCCAACATTAGGGCTCAAATCCCTAAGTTGAGTAATTTTCCTTTAGCCAACGTTAGGGCTCCAATCCCTGAGTTGAGCATTTTACTTTTATCCAACATTAGGGCTCCAATCCCTAAGTTGAGTATTTTCTTTAGCCAATATTAGGGCTCTAATCCCTGAATTGAGCGTTTTTCTCTTAGCCAACATTAGGGCTCCAATCCCTGAGTTGAGCGATTTTTCGTTAGCCAACATTAGGGATCCAATCCCTGAGTTGAGCGTTTTTCCCTTAGCCAACATTAGAGCTCCAATCCCTGAGTTGAGCGTTTTTTCCCTTAAGCCAACATTAGGGCTCCAATCCCTGAGTTGTGCGTTTTTCCTTTAGCCAACATTAGGGCTCCAATCCCTGAGTTGAGCATTTTACCTTTAGCCAACATTAGGGCTCCAATCCCTGAGTTGAGCATTTTACCTTTAGCCAACATTAGGGCTCCAATCCCTGAGTTGAGCGGTTTTCCCTTAGCCAACATTAGGGCTCCAATCCCTGAGTTGAGCGTTTTTCCTTTAGCCAATATTAGGGCTCCAATCCCTGAGTTGGGCATTTTTCCTTTAGCCAACATTATCTCCAATCCCTGAGTTGAGCAGTTTTCCTTAGCCAACATTAGGGCTCCAATCCCTTAGTTGAGCGGTTTGCCTTAGCCAACATTAGGGCTCCAATCTCTGAGTTGAGTGGTTTGCCTTAGTCAACATTAGGGCTCCAATCCCTGAGTTGAGCGTTTTTCCTTTAGCCAACATTAGGGCTCCAATCCTTGAGTTGAGCATTTTCTCCTTCACCAACATTAGGGCTTCAATCCCTAAGTTTAGCATTTTTCCTTCAGCTGACATTAGGGCTCCAATCCCTGAGTTGAGCATTTTCTCCTTAGCCAACACTAGGGCTCCAATCCCTGAGTTGAGTGTTTATTTTAGCCAACATTAGGGCTTCAATCTCTGAGTTGCGCCTTTTACACTTGGGTTTCCAATCCCCTCGTCGATTCCGCAGATTTTATTGCAAATAACTCACGAAATTTTCCTATTGAAACTGGGGCAGAAAAATTTTGTTCGTTTGTTTGTTTTGGTGTCTGAGCAGGTTTGACCTCGAGGCACAGGGTTCGAGATGACCTACGGAGTGAGTCTCAATCCAGAATAAAGAGAAGAATAAAAGAACAAAAAGAAATGAGCTCGAATATTGGAGCAAACAAAGGTGCGGATTGCTCGAAATCTGATTGAAGTCACAAGCTCCGCCAACCCTGTTTTGCTCAATGCTGCAGAAAAGAAACAAGCACCTACAACTGGCAAACATCAAGATTCGGATCGAAGTCTGCGGCAAAATCAGCTAAGACTCAAGATCAAATTTCAAGAGAATTATAGATAGTAATCTTGTAACTCATAGTTGATAGGCATAGCTAGCTTAGCTTTCTTTTTGGTGTAATAAGGAGGTCAGTAAGCAGTAGCAGCTGCAGCAACAGCAGTAACAGTAAACCACAGCTACATGGTAGTCCCAGCTACCAAAACTTCCCGAACTACATTGACCTGATCCCCTTTTAGCCAGGGATATGTAGGAGACCTTCCGAAGAAAGGTTCGTTCAAACCTTTCAAAAATGCTTCACACGGGGTACTCGAACGGGAAAAATCGCTCGTATCAGCTCATTTTATCTTTGCACAAAAACTCTTCGCGTTTCTGGACAAAGAGGGGCAGCTATGAGCACGTGATTTTTGCCGTATAGGAGAATTACTCCCAAAAAATTCAAAATAAAATAGTTTTGTGTTGTGTGTGACTTTTGTGAATTTTGTGCTATTTTTTCTTGTATTGTTTACATTTGTTTGTGCGTATTTATTTGTTAAATTAATAAAAATACAAAAAAATATGTTGCATTTGCATTTAGGATTTATTAGGAGTAATTAAGTTTGTTTTAAAAAAATGAAAAAATCACAAAAAATATGTACTTTGCATTTTTGGCATTAATATCCAAAATTGTGTGATTTTATGTTTAATTAGGGCTTAATGTCATGTGATAATAATTATTTGGAGTTAATTAGCATTTTTAGATAATTTTAGTTTTTGTAATTTAATCTAGGATTTTGGTTTTAAATTAAGAATTAAAAGAAAAGGAAGAAATGGAAAATAAAGAGAAAAAAAATGGACTGGGCTTGTTTTAATTTGGGCCAAAACCAGGCCCAAAACCTCATCCTTCACCGGTCCAAACCGGCCAGCCTTAAAGACGGGCGAAACGACATTGTATGATGTTGAAACTACGTCGTTTCGTCATCTAAGATCTCAGCTAACCATTCCACTTGATCCAACGATTCAGATCGTCCACCCTATAACCCATATCCAGCCCGACCCATTACCATCTCTCAACCCGCCCCGTATTACCCTAAACGACCCCGTTTAGTTTTAAGTGGTTCGATCAGGACCGTTGGTTCCCATCATCCAACGGCCCTGATTAATCAAGGTTTTTAATATACCAAATCTAATTACCCTACCCCCCCCCCAAACTAAATCAGACCCCTCACCCCTTCGTCTCTAATCTCAGAGATGCCCCTAGTAACGCCGCCGCCAACCACCGCCCTCCGCCACCGAAAATTGCCTCACGGCGGTTCCGATGGCCCAAACTCCCTCATCTTTACACCATCGAACCCCCACGACCTCCCCATTCCAATCCCATGCCCACCTTTCTTCGAATGTAGCCCAGATGCCTCGAATCTCAATTTTTAGTTAAGAACCCTAGCCGCCGCCACAAGATCCCCAGTGGCG
Source organism: Nicotiana glauca (assembly GCA_026770625.1). Lineage (NCBI taxonomy): Eukaryota > Viridiplantae > Streptophyta > Magnoliopsida > Solanales > Solanaceae > Nicotiana > Nicotiana glauca. Next base: position 10,533 of record MU669873.1, on the reverse strand, counting down.
GCTCCGCCTCTGAACCATCCCACACTCACACCCCACGACCTCTTTGATTCCCTCACCCCAAATCCATCCTTAATCTCCCTCGAACAAGGTCCAAATCCTTCGAGTAGTAAATCACAGAAAAATGAGCCCTAAGTTTAAAATCTAACGGGTTGTCGAGATCTTTGGACTAAATTAGACTTTAGTCGTGTGTTTTCGTTATTGGAAACACGCGATTAAGGTCCACTTCAGTCCAAAGCGAAGGGACGAGGAATTTCCAATTTTGGTCCGCTTGATTCCCGGGTATTTTCCAATTCTCCTTTCTTTTGTTATTTTTGTAGTTTTGTTTAAGTTTTAGTACCTTTCTCCTCCTGTTTCATTTTTTGTTTTGTCCCCGTGTTTGAACTGATTAGTTCTCCACAAATGTGCAAATTGTTTGGTCAATAGTCATCGAATCAAATGGTTTGGTCACTCAAATATTGTAAATTGTTCGTTTGTTTAGGCTGTTATCGTGAATTTGTCTTAAGATTTTTGTTTGTTTCTTCCTTTTGGTCTTTAAAAAATGTTAGTATGTGTGTTTGGTCTCTCTGATCTTAGTCTGTTCTCTTTCAAGCTAATCAGTGTTCAAGATCATCTGTGTTAAATCCGTAACAATTTCCCAAGTTGATTTCCCATTATTTTTTAATCTCATCATGTTTAATCTGCTTTACCTGATGTTAATTTATAAATGTAATTCATTTCAAGTGTGGTCAGCCTACGTACCTATATCAGAAATTTGATCTTGTTAGTTCAATAGGATTTTGCCCTGTTTCATTGGTCCTATTTTTTATGCCATTTGATCTGGTTGAAGTTCTATTCCTAAATTATTGATCTAAGTTAATAAGGGAATTGGTTATGGCTGATGAAGTGCAAAACCAGGGGTAGGGTAAATCACAGGGGTAGTCTCAAGGGTATTTTAGGATTTAAAAAGATTAGAAATGGTTAGTTTGAGTGTTCTGTTAGTAGAGTACTAGTATACCATTAAAATAAGGCATTTGTTTAGTAATAATGGGGAGCAAGACATTTGGTTTGGGTTAAGAGTTAAGAAAAGTAATTAAAAACAAGCCACCCATGCTTAATTGAATTAAAAATGAATTAGACATAAATGGGGTGTTCAGGGAATATCATGGGGGATTGGTTTAGTTAAATAGGCTGAGTGCTCCTAAGAGCTGGAGGGGGGTTATAATTAGCATATAAATAGAGGCATTAAGACAAAGTTGTGAGGCTGGAAGAAAAATACGAGGAGAGAACTAAAACTGAAAAAAAAATAAGCCTTAAAAATCAGTTTGGAGCTCGACAAAAGGAGTAAGTTTTGATAGTTGAGGGGGGTACTGTTCTATTGAGAAAGACTGTTCCATTGAGAAATTGTGCACTTTGCTAGTTGTTTTTCTTAAATTTTTGGTTGTTGAGTTGAATCACTGGTAGTTGAGTTTCAGAATCTCATTTCAAGTAGCTTTGGGTCCAATTAAACTAGTTTTGGTACGAGTAGTGGTCAGTTGACATTTCCAAGTCTTTGTTGGGTATCTTCAAGTCTAAACTAGTCTATCCAAGCTAATTCGGGGTTATTTGCTGGTTGTTGCTATTGTATTGCTGTGTTGTACTGTTGCTGCTGATTGATCTTTCTTCTTCTGTTATTTTCATCATCCAGGTACACATTCGGACTGTCCCAATGTAGATTCTCTTATCCAACGATGAAATTAAATTGAAGTTTCTGCTATAGTTTCATCATTCTGTCAATTTCATTATGTTTTAAATAGTCTCCTATGATTTAGTTAGCTGTACATTATAATCAAACTATGGATTGTATGCCTGGACTGTCTCGGATTGAAACTTTTGGTTATCTAGCCTTGGTTTTTGCATAATAGGTACTTGATTCAATTTAAGCATTGCTTTATCATGAATTAAAACTCAGAAACAATTTTGGCTAGTTTGTATCGCAGTAGTCAACAGATGCTAAGTGGATTGCTAATAGTTATTCTAGTTGTTATAGTTGTGATTTGGTCAGTTGTGAATAAAATGAATCTAGGTTATTAGCTTGTTTATGTTAGTGAATAAAACGAATCCAGGTTATGTTAGTGCCTGTGCAAAATTTCAGGTCATTCGGACGAGGTTTGGTTAGGTTTTTGAGCGAAAGCGTATTTGGTTAGAATTTGAAGTTCTTAGGCTTGAATCCTTGATTTAATTGGGTTTTTGGTGTTGTTTGAGGTGTTATAAGGATTGGTACAAGTTCGAATATGTTATTAGGTGGTATTGGTGCTTTTAGTTGGAGTCCCGAGGGTCCCGAATAATTTCGGATGCTCAACGGGCAAAGTTTTGGAAGTTAGAAGGACATTGCAGCAGGCCTTCAGTTGTTTTCGCTTTTGCGGCTTGGGAACCGCAGAAGCGGCGCCGCAGAAGCGGAAAGGAGTCGTGGGCTTGGAAACCGCAGAAGCGGTATAAGTTCCGCAGAAGCGGACTCGCTTCCGCGATGGATGGACCGCAGAAGCGGTAGGTCGGCTATTTAAGAGAACCGTAAAGGCGGTTGTCCTCTCTGCAAAAGCGGGACCGCAGAAGCGGTCCCTGGACCGCAAAAGCGGAAACCGCTGTCCAGAAATACCAAAATCGAGGGTTAAGTTTCAAAAAGTTGGAAAATCAATTTTGAGCTCGGGCAAAGGCGATTCTGAGATGATTTTGAAAAGGAGATTATTGGGTAATATTTATATGATCCTTTTTAGTTATATTCCATTATTTAGTAGTTAAATCCACCTTTTAAATTCGAATTAAGGATCAAAAATGGAAGAATTTGGTTGAAAGTTCATTGACTAAACTATTGGGTTTTGAGGGGGCATTCGACCTCCGATTTCTGAGATTTTTATATGGTTAGACTCGTGAGAGTACGAGGTTACTGAAAATGTGAAAATTATTCGGTTCCGAGGCATTGGCCTGAGGAGCATTTTGGTCATTTTAAAAAATTTTGCGCCTTAGCTTTAATTTCAATAGTGGAATCAGTTGTGTGCAATATTATTTACGATTTGTACTTGAATTGAATAGATTTGGGCCAGTTGGAGTCGGATACTCGTGGCAAGGGCATCGTTCCCTAGTTGATTTCGCAGCGGTTCGAGGTAAGTGGCTTGCCTAACCTTGTGTGGGGGATTTCGTCCCTTAGGATGTGATAATTGGTAATCGAATGCCTTGTACGTTAGGTGACGAGCGTGTACTTGAGTTAATTGTTGAAAACTCGGATTTTTACTTAAATACTAGATTTGGATTTTCTTTCATAATTATTTTACTTTGCTTGCTATTATAGCCTGTGCTAGCGTAGAAGAGCATGTTTAATTGACCCAAGTCGCCTATGTGTTTAAATTGTCTTAACTGTGGTTACGAGTAGCATGTTAGGCCAGTATTATTTGTTGCCTTGTATTGTTGCACTTCAAATTCTGAATATTTCTCTAATGTTGGTTGCGCATTTACATTGGGACTACGGATGCGGGATTTCGGGAGCTCCCCCTTGTTTGTTTACTTTGGGAATACGGGTTTGATCCCCCGGAGATCCCCCTGCATTTTACTTTGGGACTACGGGACAGTATCCCGGGAGATCCCCCTGCATTTTTATTTGGGACTATGGGACGGTATCCCGGGAGATCCCCCCTGCACATTGGTGATTGGATTACGGGACGGTATCCCGTGAGATCCTTTGATAGTGATATGAGATTTGGACTACAGGACGGTATCCCAGGAGTTCCATTGGACAGTTGAGAAAAGGGCTACAGGACGGTATCCTGGAAGACCCTCGTCGGTATTCTTGTAATTTTGTTGTATTTACTCTGTGTTTCTGTTTGTCTTGTAGTACTATATTTCATTGATCTGTCTTATCACACCGTTGTGTTCATTAGTTTTCATCAGACTTTGATACTGTCAATATCTTGCTATTTTATTATTTCTGTCTCAGTAGGGCCCTGACCTTTCTTCGTCACTACCCAATCGAAGTTAGGCTTGGCACTTACTGAGTACCGCTGTGGTGTACTCACGCCTCTTCTACGCATATTTTTCATGTGCAGATTCAGGTACCTCTATGCAGGTGCATTATCAGTAGCTGTAGAGAGCATTTCGGAGACTTGAGGTATATCTGCCGCGTCCGCAGACCGGAGAGTCTCCCTCTCACTCTACCCTTTAGTTAGCTAGATGCTATTCTGTTCTTCCTTGTTATAGACTTTCTGGATGATTAGAGCAGTGTTATGTATTATTCTTAGCCTGTGTTGCCCGTGGGTTTCCGGGTCTTTGGGACGGTTCTAGAATTTAAAGTATTAAAGTGTATGTGCCAGGCGGCAACTGTGTACATTACTCATGTTATTTAGCTTTTGAATATAAATTTCGCAAATGTTGTTACTTCCGCAATGTGTTAGGCTTACCTGGTCGTGAAGACTAGGTGCCGTCATGACGTGTTCACAATTGGTTAACTAGGGTCGTGACAAGTTGGTATCAGAGCTCTAGGTTCGTAGGAGTCACGGGATGCAGGCCGGGTTATTAGAGTCTCACTGATCGGTACGGAGACGTCCATATTTATCTACGAGAGGCTATGTAACTGTTTAGGAAAAACCTTTATCTCTTTTGAATTCCTTGTCGTGCGATGTTTTGGCGCCAATTCTAAACTTTTGTCTTCTATTCTCTCACAGATGGTGAGGACACGTGCTACACGAGAGGACCAGGCACCTGCGCCCACTGCTACTGCTGTCAGAGGTCGGGGCTGGGGTAGAGGTCGAGGACGCGCTCGAGGTGCAGCCACAGCACCCGCGCGCGCTGCCGCTGAGGTACCACCAGCAGATCCAGTTAGAGCACAGGCACCTGGTACACCTACTACAGCTACTACTACTCCAGCGCTCCAGGAGACCCTGTCTTAGTTCATGATCATGTACATTACTTTGGCTCAGGCGGGTTTGCTTCCCCTCGCTGCAGCCACATCTCAGGCCGGGGGAGGGGCCCAGACTCCCGCAGCCCACACTCCTGAGCAGAGAGTACTGATGGAACAGGTTCCAGAGGTTATTCCTATATCGCCTGCAGCACCAGTACAGCCCGGGAATGGGTCAACTGTCTCAGAGGACGAGCAGCACAGGTTAGAGAGGTTCAAGAAATATGATCCCCCAGTGTTCAGTGGCCTAGCTTCAGATGACGCCTTGGGATTCTTGGAGGAGTGTCATCGCATTCTTCGTACTATGGGTATAGTGGAGTCTAGTGCGGTTTCTTTCACCGCCTTTCAGCTTCGGGGAGCCGCCTATGATTGGTGGCGTACTTATGAGTTGGATAGTCCAGTCGAGTCTGCCACACTGACTTGGACCCAGTTCTCAGACATGTTTATGAGGGAGTTTGTTCCCCAGAGCCTTAGGGATTCATGGCACAAGGAGTTTGAGCATTTGCGCCAAGTTGCTATGACAGTCTCAGAGTATGCCAACCGTTATACTAGGTTGGCTAGACATGCACCGGCTTTGGTCACCACAGTTCGGGAGAGAGTGTGGAGGTTTATCAAGGGTCTTATTCCGCCCATCCGGTCCAGCATGGCCCGAGAGTTAGAGATGGATATTCCCTACCAGTAGGTAGTGAGCATTTCTAGACGGATTGAGGGTATGTTCGCCAGGGAGCGAGGGGAGAGGGAGGCCAAGAGGTCTCGAGAGTCGGGTCACTACTCTGGTGCCCGTACTTCATCAGCCAATCGTTATGGTAGGGGTTATTCTGGTCGTCGTGTTCATTCTGCCTTGCCAGCAGTCGGTAGTACTCCAGCTCCACCAACACCTCAAGAGCCTTATTATGCGCCTCTAGTTTCTAGCACGCCTCCTGCGCGGGGTACCTCCAGAGGTTAGTCCAGCAGACCTAGCTCCAGTCAGTCACAGCCACCACGTCCTCCCAGAGCTTGCTTCGAGTGTGGCGATACACGTCACGTGGTTAGGGACTGTCCCAAACTTGGTAGGGGTGCATCTTCACAGATTGCTCAGCCACATCGTGCTTCCCAGAGTTCTCAGGCTTTGGTTCCAACTCCCACTGCTGCCCCACTTGCCCAGCCTACTAGGGGCGGAGGCCGGGGAGATAGAGGTCGCCCTCGTGAGAGGGGTCTTGCCAGATATTATTGCATTCCTGCTAGCACCGAGGTGGTTGCCTCCGATTCTGTCATCACAGGTATTATTCTGGTTTGTCACAGAGTGGCATCGGTTCTATTCGATCCCGGCTCCACTTATTCATATGTGTCCTCTTATTTTGCTTC
>MU669866.1:0-35539 GCA_026770625.1 Nicotiana glauca | reverse complement strand
GTCCTTTAATTGGAAAAACTCCTTCCACCACGCCCCTCGCGGGGTGCGGTAGCGCCGAAAGGAGGTGTGACAGTGTATACTTCAATTAATTCTACGAGGTAACTGCTATCTCCCACCGTATCAAATACCAAGTAATCATGTCTACCAAAACTTAAGGATTAATATGTTCTTCATATATACATGGCTTTTCTTCTTATGTACATAAACACAGCCTCCACATGCAACGAATGATATGTGCATGTGTTATTACAGTTCTTAGACAACTAGGTATGGTATTAATATAATATTTTAAGAAACCATATATAAAATATACCGAATCGAAATATTAAAACGGTACCAAATCGACCTACGAACACCCTATATAATTGGCAATGTTAAAAAAATATATTTCAACCTTGCATTCACGTTATCACGAAACAAATATAGTAATTCACATGAACTAATATGCTATGCTGCTATAAATGAGAAGAAAAATCACATGCACTAGTAATCAAATTGGCATGTCATCCAAGTTTGCAAAATAAGCAATTAACAAGTAGTTAGTCATTAATTGAATCATGTTCCAAGTGCAAATTGCCAGTAAGTATATTAAAAAAAAGAAAACGAAAAATGCTAATTTGTACCTACAGAGTATTGGTTAAGGAATATAACTATGCTTGCAATAAGATGTGACAACATGATCATAGAGATCGTAGTACACCTATGTCCCTATCCGAATTTTCCACCTTCGAGGTCGTAATGGCACCTAATATTGTACTCGCTCGGCAAGGTAACGCTACAGATTATTACACGTTTTTCCTTTGTTCATTTGTAATTAAAGTCTAATAAAACAAAATTAGCAGAAATAAAAGGAGAAAATACATGATTTGACGAATTATTTTAATATTATTAACGAAAATAAAAGTAAATACCACCCAAAAACTGGTGTCACAACTCACGAACATTCTACAAATTTATACAAATACTGGTCTGAAAGAAAAGGATACATCTATCTCGAAAGTAAATAAAATAGAGATATGTAAAGTAGAAGGGGACGCTAGGGTCTGCGGACGCCTGCAAGTCTTACCTTGGGTCTCCTGAACATAGTAACAGCAACTAACCTCTCGATTAGCCACTAGCTCCGAAATCTGCACAGAAAGTGCAGAGTGCAGTATCGGTAAAACCGACCCCATGTACTGATAAGTGTCGAGCCTTTCCTCGATGAGGTAGTGACGAGGCTACGACGGAGCATAGCAACATATATAACCTGCAACAGTTTATACTAAAAAAGAAAGTAAATACAGAATAAAATATAACAGTAACTTGTATTAAATAAATACGGGACCCGGTCTTCTACCAATACTCAGCTATAAGCAATCCTTAGGGAAGTTTCAACACTACAGTAATGAGCCTCAGCAGAAATGAATAGATAAATGACAATTGATGCAGCGCGCATCCCGATCCCATTATATAATCAATAACAGTAAAAATATTCACCCTTATTACTCCTTGTTGCAGCGTGCAACCCAATTCCACCAGTCCACTCTTATTACTCCTCAATATATATATATATATACACACACACACACACACCTTATTCCTCCTGTTACGGCGTGCAACCCGATCCCACCTTCCACCCTTATTACTCCTTTTTACGGCGCGCAACCCGATCCCACCAGACAGCCACATTCACTCTTGTTCCTCATCTTGCAGCGTGCAACCCGATCCCAATATATATCAACACCAATCACAAAATAAAAATAAGTGTTTCACAAGTTAAATCAAATCCTTCAAGACACTTTTACCTCAAACCAACACAATGAAATATTACTATAATTATGAAACTTCACCGATTAAAACTACACAACGAGACCAACCAAAGTGAACCATGAAGCACCAATAGACCAATATAACCCAACGAGGAAATAAAATAAAACTACGAAACAATTAATACTTAAAGAGAAATCAACAGTTAACATGAAGCAATTAGACATCGAAACATTTGTGACCAAGTAGCAATTAAGACATGAAACGATATAATAGGAAACGGGGAAGGGAACATGCTAAAATGGTAATTTGGTGGCGTATAGGTACTCGTCACCACACATTTATGCCACACACATGGAAATTCACATAGCAATTAAGTCGAGGATCCCTAATCCCTCAAGTCAAAGTTAGAACAAACTCTTACCTCAAGCTAGCGGATATTTCAAAGCTCAACCACTGCTTTACCTCTCGATTCCACCACTAATTCACTCATATCTAGTCATAATTAACTTAATAACATCAATAAACGCTAAAGAAATCAATTCCAGTGCATAATTATAGGTTTTCTAACCTTTTTCCCAAAGAGTCAAAACTCGACCCTGGTCTCGCTTGGTCCAAACTCGAAATTCGAACCAAAACCCGACTACCCATTCACCCTCGAGCCGGGATATACAATTGGTTTTGTAATCCGACCTCAATGAGGTCTAAATTCCCAAATTTCAGAATTCCTAAATTCTATCAAAATACACCCAATTCCACCATAAAAACCCTAGATTTTGTGAGAAAACTTATAAAAAGATGAAATAGATTGAAAGAAATAAGTTAAAAATCATTTACCTATGATTTGGGGAAGAACTTTTTCTAGGAAAATCGCCTCTTGGAGTTTAGGATTTGAAAAATGTGAAGAATGGGTGAAAATCCCGTCTAAGTTATGTTTTGATCAGTTGCAGATGTCGCATGTGCGAGCTTCGCTTTGCGCAAAAGCGAAGCTCGCAAATGCGAGAAAGGCATCACAAATGTGAACCTGTTGCACTTCTGCTGTTGTCGCAAATGCGAAGGTCCCCCTTCCCCGACTACTTCGCAAATGCGAAGAATTATTTGCAATTGTGAACATGAGATGGCCCAGCTTCCTTCGCATTTGCAATGGAAGCCTCGCAAATGCGACATTGACAGTAGGCGCAATTGTGTCACGGCCCAATTCTCGAACCCGGTCATGATGGCGCCTCTCTTGAAGACAAGGCCAGCCAAAATAAAACGAAACACCTCTTTTTAACAGTTAATTAGCATAAGCAAAATCTAAAACATGATTAAGATAGCCATAAATGCGGAAACATTGATAATAACAAAGGGAAACTATCCCGACACAGCCCAAACTGGGGTGTCACAAGTCATGGAATCCGATACAATAGTCTGAAGAAAAACATAAATGATAGAGGATAAGGGAGACACGGGGCTGTGGACGACAACAGCTACCTCGTAACTCCAAATCACTGCCTGGTCTGGAAGGATCAGCGCTCAGGAGCGGACTCTGCTATGCCTGAATCTCCACACACGGTGCAAGGAGTAATGTGAGTACTTAAACCTAGTGAGTAACAATTATAAATAATGACTGAAAGCATGAAAACACTTAAGGCAGAAAGCAATTCTATATCAGGCAGTAAAATCACTTAAAGCAGTAAAACAGTGAAGATTCAAATAAAATCTCTTTTAAAAACAGTAAAAAATAGATATTTTAATAGGAGAATAACAAGTAAAAATCTGCCCCTCGAGCTCAGTATCAATCGCTCAGAACAGTATAAGCCCCTCGGGCTCAGTATCAGTCACTCAGCATAGTATCATGCCCTCGGGCTCACTCTCAGATCATATGGGTACCCGCGCTCACTGTGGGTGTGCAGACTCCGGAGGGGCCCATTACGGTCCAAGCGTTATATCAAGCCACCTCGTGATATCATCACTTGGCACACGGTCTCACATCACTCAAGCCACCTCGTGGCATATAAAGTAACTCAGGCCCTTGGCCTCATATCACTCAACATACCCTCACATATGGCCCTCGGCCTCACTCTGTCCAGAAATCAGCACAAACCCCTCGGGCATCAGTAAAACAGTAGTTCTCAGCCCAACAACATTTTAAATATCATTTAAGTCTCAAATTCGAGTAAAAGTGGCTGAGTTTTGTAAAACAGTGTAATTCAATAGGACTGAGTTCAAGTAATATGTCAAAATTGTGAGGAAACAGTGATAAAAGTCCACGAAGGATTCAAATAGTCAGCATGAATCCCAAATATGGCAATAAGCCCAAATCATGATGATAACAAATAAGTCTCAGTCAAATACGCGGTAAAAACATCAATCGGGATGGACCAAGTCACAATCCCCAATAGTAAATGACCCTACGCTCGTCATTAAGCGTGTGTCTCACCTCAATATAGCACTACGTTGTGCAATTCGGGGTTTCAAACCCTCAGGAAATCATTTAGAATCACTACTCATCTCGAACCGGCTACAACTCTAGCTCTCTATGCCCTTGCCTCTCAAATCGGCCTCCTCCCACGTCGAATCTGACCAAAACCACAATGAATACGTCATAATATGCTAAGGGAACAAAACCCAATCGAAAATAATCGGAAAAAATCAAAAATCCCAAAATTGGCAAAACCCGAGCCCCGGGCCCACTTCTCGAAACTCAAAACTTTTCACATCAACGGATTCCTTTTCCCGCCACGAGTCCATACATATCAAAATCATCAAAATCGGAGTTCAATTGACCCCTCAAATCCCTAATCTTAGCTCTCTTAAGTTCAAGCCCTAACCTCCATTTTTAGTCCTTGATTTCTTAGTTTTTCAGCCTTAGTTCATGTAATAACACCTTAGGATTGTGTTTTAGGATAAAAAATCCTTACCTCAACGAAGTCCCTTGATTTCCCTCTTCAGAATCGCCCAAAAAACTCCAAGGTCGAAGGCAAAAATGGTGAAATAACCCAAGGTCGCGAAATAAACTATCAAATAAGGTCTGCCCAGACCTTTCCACATTTGTGGTCCAAAATCCGCTTCTGCGGTTAATTCTCCGCATCTGCGGAACTTCATTAAGTCCTGCCTGGCTGCGTCTGCGGCTCCGAAGGTGAGGCTCCCTATCCGTATTTGCAGTCCCAGCCTATCCTTGCCTTTTCCGCTTCTGCAACCTCCACATCGCATCTGCGACACCGTACCTGCGGTCCCCATGCCGCAGGTGCGGAAACACTAGAAGCAGCAAAATTTGATGCTGCAGTTACACTTAAACTTCTCCGACAACCATACGAAATCACCCTAAGGCCCCCGGGACCTCAACCAAAAGCACAAACATAACCCAATACCTTATTCGAACTTGTTCTAATCATCAAAACACCTCAAACAACACTAAAACCATCAATTTACATCAAATCCAAGCCTAAGTTCTTCCAAAACTTTTGAAACATGCATTCGATCAAAAACCCAACCAAATCACCCCCGAATAACTTAAAATATTGCACACACATCCCAAATCACCTAACAAAGCTACTACAACTCTCGGAATTCCATTCCGACCCTCGGATCAAAATCTCACCTACCATCCGAAAATCGCCAAAATACTAACTTCGCCAAAACAAGCTAATTTCTACACCGGACCTCCAAAACCAATTCCGATCGCACTTCTAAGTCACAAACATCCAAAGATAACCGAACCATCGAAAATCACATCCGAGCCCTCTAACACATAATTCAATATCCGGTTGACTTTTCCAAACCAAACCTTTCTTAAAGAGACTAAGTGTCTCATTTCCTACCAAAACCAATCCAAATCAACTCGACTACACATGACACAGATAACAAATAATAAGGAAGCATAAAATGGGGAAAATGGGGCCGTAACTCATGAGACGACTAGCCAGGTCGTCACATCCTCCCCAACTTAAACAAACGCTCGTCCTCGATCGAGTCAAGAAACATAACCGAAGCCTCAAATAGGTGAGGATATCTGCTCTGCATCTCCCCCTTGGTCTCCCAGGTAGCCTACTCCACGAGCCAACCTCTCCACTACACTTTCATTGAAGTTATATCCTTTGATCTCAACTTTCGAACTTGACGACCCAAAATAGCCACTGGCTCCACCTCAAAGGTCAGATCATCATCCAACTGAACCGTGCTGAAGTCCAAAACATGAGACGGGTCCCCAACATACTTCCAGAGCATAGAAACATGGAACACCGGATGCACACTCGACAAGATGGGTAGCAAAGCAAGCATATAAGCCACCTCCCCAATCCTCCGAAGCACCTCAAAAGGCCCAATGAACCGCAGACTCAACTTCCCTTTCTTTCCAAGCCTCATAACACCCTTTATGGGCGAAACCTTCAGCAAGACCTTCTCGCCAACCATATAAGACACATCTCAAACCTTCCGGTCAGCATAACTCTTCTGACGCAATTGCGTTGTACGAAGCCTCTCCTATATCACCTTCACCTTCTCTAAGGCATCCTGAACCAAATCTGTCCCCAACAGCCTAGCCTCACCGGGCTCGAACCAACCAACTGGAGATCTACATCGTCTCCCATAGAAAGCCTCATACGATGCCATCAAAATATTGGACTGATAGCTATTGTTATAGGCAAACTCTGCAAGCGGCAAAAGCTCACCCCAAGAACCCCCGAAATCAATAACACAGGAACGCAACATGTCCTCCAATATCTAAATGGTACGCTCGGACTACCCGTCGGTCTGAGGATGAAACGATGTGCTCAATTCCACCTAAGTACCCAACTCTCGCTAAAAAGTCCTCCAAAACTGGGAAGTAAACTGAGTGTCTCTATCTGAGATAATGGAAACTGGAACACCATGCAACCGAACGATCTCTCGGATGAAGATCCCTGCCAGCCACTCTGAAGAATAGGTTGTACACACCGGAATGAAGTGCACGGACTTGGTCAGCCGATCCACAATCACCCAAATCAAACCGAACTTCTTCAAAGTCCGAGGGAGACCACTCATAAAATCCATAGTGACTCTCTCCCACTTCCACTCGGGAATAACCAACTGCTGAAGCAAGCCACCCGATCTCTGATGCTCATATTTCACCTGCTGACAGTTGAGACACCGAGCCACAAATCCCACAATATCTTTATTCATTCTTCTCCAATAATAGTGCTGCCTCAAATCCTGATACATCTTTGCGGCACCCTAATAAATGGAATACCACGAGCTGTGGGCCTCCTCCAGAATCAACTCTCTAAACTCATCCACATTGGGCACACAAATCCGGCCCTACATCCTCAATACCCCATCATCACCGATGGTCATGTATGTTGCATAATCATGCTAAACTCGATCCCTAAGAATAAGCAAATGCGGATCATCATACTGGCGCTCCCTGATGTGATCATATAAAGAAGACCAAGAAACCACACACGCCATGTCACGACCTGGATTTCCCACCATCGGGAGTCATGATGGCGCCTACTATTAGGAGCTAGGCAAGACAAAATTTATATATTTTGATAACACCTTCAACAATATAAAAACAATGAGATAATTTAAAACAAAGCGGAAGTCTTAAAACTGAGATAACCGAAAACAAAATGCGGAAGTTTTAAATACATCTCTATCTAGAGTCTGGTGTTACTAACTCACGAACTGCTAAAGAGTGCTAAAAACAAGTCTGTATAGAAACACATAAATGTTTGTCTCGATACAAGGAAAACAAACTAATAATATAGAAAGGGACTCCGGCCTGCGGACGTTAGCTAGTCTACCTCGAAAATCCCTGGAATGAAGTCAGCTCCCGATCAATACTGCTGATGCGGTCCAAAAGCTGCTCCTGGATTTGTGCAAAAAGATGCACAGTGTGTAGCATCAGCACAACCGACCACATATGCTGGTAAGTGCCTGGCCTAACTCCGGCGAAGTAGTGACGAGTCTAGACAGGACCTACCAAAAGCAACCTGTGCAGATATATATAAATATATATATATATATATATATATATATATATATATAGGAGAATGAGTGCAGAAATTAAACAGTTAAAGGGACGGGAAGCATGTTATGGGGGTGAAGCAGTTCATATATAAGATTAACAGATACGGAAATAAAATTGTACAATAACAATGATTTAAGAAAACAGGGAAGAATCAACAGTTGCACGGCACCAACCTTCGTGCTTTTACACTCATTCTCACCAAGATAGTCAAATAAAGTGGACGACATTAACCTTCATGCTTTTCCTCACATAATCTCTCATATCAAGACACGGAATGACCCTTCGTGCATAAATATTCCAAACATGGCACGAAATGACCCTTCGTGCATAAATGTTCAAAACATGGCACGGAATAACCGTTCGTGCATATTCACTCTTCCTTACCCAATCAAAAATCACAACCAAATGGGGCGAGGGGATAGACAAACAATATTAAACCTCGCGGCAAGGCAGAATAAAGCAACAGCTAAGTCCCGGCAAGGGTACAACTAACAGCTCAACTATCCCGGCAAGGGATACACATATAATACTTAAATCTCGGCAAGGGAGCAACAACAACAATAAACTACACGTCCCGGCAAAGGAATAATTACATCACTTTCTCTTTTGGTCACTTCTTACTCAATAATCATATTCTCATTCGAGCCAGCGCTCCAGAAATGTACAAATCATAATTCTTCCTCAAACTCTTCACATTATATGAAACTTATCAATTTAACAAGGAAGAGATATCACGGAAACCGAATAAACACAAATAAGACTTACGGTCATGCTAGACTCCGATGTATAGAATAGAATACAGAAGTTTAGTTCTCAGATAAACAAAGTCACACGACAGGAATTTTAAGAATATGGAGTTTCTCCTAAAGGTTCTGCAGCCTCTTGAGGATAAATACAGACATCTCCCTATCGATCCCCGAGACTCTACTAAATCTGCTCATGACTCGTGAGACCTACGTAACCTAGGTTGTGATACTAACTTGTCACAACCCAATTCCCGAACCCGATCGTGATGGCGCCTCTCGTGAAGATAAGGCCAGCCAAAACAAAATGAAACACCTCTTTTTAACAGTTAATTAGCATAACCAAGTCTAAAACATGACTAAGATAGCCATAAATGCGTAAATAGCGATAATAACAAAGGGAAACCATCCCGACACAGCCCAAATCGGGGTGTCACAAGTCATGAACTACTACAGAATCTGCTATAAGTCTACAAAGTATGGAATCCGATACAATAGTCTGAAGAAAAACATAAATGATAAAGGATAAGGGAGACACGGGGCTGCGGACGTCAACAGCTACCTCGTAACTCCAAATCACTGCCTGGTCTAGAAGGATCAGTGCTCAGGAGCGGACTCTGCTATGCTTGAATTTGCACATATGGTGCATGGAGTAATGTGAGTACTTTGACCCAGTGAGTAATAATTATAAATAATGACTGAAAGCATGAAAACACGTAAGGCACAAAGCAATTCTATATCAGGCAGTAAAATCACTTAAAGCAGTAAAACAGTGAAGATTTAGATAAAATCTCTTTTAAAAACAGGTAAAAACATATATTTTAACAGGTGAATAACAAGTAGAAATCTTCCCCTCGGGCTCAGTATCAATTGCTCAGAATAGTATCAGCCCCTCGGGCTCAACATTAGTCACTCAGCATAGTATTAGCCCCTCTGGCTCACTCTCAGATCATATGGGTACCCGCACTCACTGTGGGTGTGCAGACTTCGGAGGGCCCCCTTACGGCCCAAGCGCTATATCAAGCCACCTCGTGGCATCATCACTCGGCACTCGGACTCACATCACTCAAGCCACCTCGTGGCATATGAAGTAACTCAGGCCCTCGACCTCATATCACTCAGTATACCCTCACACCCAAATATAGCAATAAGCCCAAATCATGATGATAACAAACAAGTCTCAGTTAAATACGCGGTAAAAACATCTATCGGGACGGACCAAGTCACAATCCCCAATAGTAAACGACCCCGCGCTCGTCATTAAGTGTGTTTCTTACCTCAATATAGTACTACGTTGTGCAATCCAGAGTTTCAAACCCTTAGGACATCATTTATAATCACTACTCACCTCGAACCAGCTACAACTCTAGCTCTCTATGTCATTGCCTCTCAAATCGGCCTCCTCGCACGTAGAATCTGACCAAAACCACAACGAATACGTCAAAATATGCTAAGGGAATAGAACCCAATCGAAAATAATCGAAAAACATCAAAAATTCTGAAATTGGCAAAACCCGAGCCTCGGGCCCACTTCTCGAAACTCAGAAATTTTTACATCAACGGATTCCTTATCCCTCCACGAGTCCATACATATCAAAATCATCAAAATCGGAGTTCAATTGACCCCTCAAATTCCTAATCTTAGCTCTCTTAAGTTCAAGCCCTAACCTCCATTATTAGTCCTTGATTTCTTAGTTTTTCAGCCTTAATTCATGTAATAACACCTTAGGATTGTGTTTTAGGATAAAAAAATCCTTACCTCAACGAGTCCCTTGATTTCTCTCTTCATAATCGCCCAAAAAGCTCCAAGATCGAAGGGAAAAATGGTGAAATAACCCAAGGTCGTGAAATGAAATATCAAATAAGGTCTACCCAGACCTTTTTGCATTTGCGGTCCAAAATCCGCTTCTGCAGGTAAATTCTTCGCATCTGCAGAACTTCACTATGTCCCACCTGGCCGCATCTGCGGTCAAATAGCCGCATTTGCAGCTCCCTATCTACATCTGCGGTCCCTGCCTATCCTTGCTTTTTCCGCTTCTGTGACCTCCACCCCACATCTGCGACACCACACCTGCGATCCCCAAGCCGCAGGTGCGGAATCACCAGAAGCAGCAAAATCTGATGTTGCAATTACACTTCAACTTCTTGTTGATACCCAATTTTTCCCTAGGTATTTTTGTACCCAAAATACTTCCAAAATAACATGTACGTGCATATATAAGCACACCCAAGAGTTTTGGCACCTTTCCAAAATTTTAACGATTTTTAAACCAATTTATTGTCTATTTTAATACCACAAAATTCAAATAATTATTCCCAAGATTATCATTTTGGTGAATAACTTATTTTATTCTCATATTTATACCAAAATAAAATTAAGGCGGCTTTCGTATATTTTTACAAATTTATTTGGTATTTTTAAAATTAAATTGCATGTAATTGCAATTATAACCTATTTTACGATTAATGAGATTTTATAATTATAAAATTATTTTTAGTATTTTTAAATTAATATTTATATAGTATTTGTTTGCTTAGTATTTTTATTTTCTTTTAAAATCATTAGTACTATTTTTATAAAATAAAAAGGGGAAAATTAGCTATTTAACACTTAGCCTATTTTTATTTCAATTACAGCCCTTTCTCCTTTCAATTTTGGCCCTTAATTTGACCCAATTCCGTCCCAAATTAAACCAGCCCAATCCCTAAATTACCCGACCCCTAACTCGATTAAAAAATCCACCCGGTTCCCCTTTGATCCAGGTCGTTGATCATTTTGATCAACGGCCATAATTTCCCCTTTCCTTTTTAATTCCCAAACCCCCTTGACCTAATTCATTTCACCTGAGACGCCGCCATTGAACCCCTTCATCTCTCAAATCCTCTCAAACCTCTCCGGCCATGGATGGTCTATACTCATCCTTTCTCGCCATTAGACCTAAGCTATTCAAGGTTTGGAGGCCTAACCTCGATGGTTCTCCTTCAGATCCTTCTCAGATCTGTAGATCTATGGCTTCTCCGGCCATGCTCCGGCATATTCAAGCACTAGGGGCCTGATTCCTGACCTCTTCGACCCAGGATCTGACTTGTTCTTCCAAGCCTTTCTCGTTTCTAGGGTTTCTCAAAAACCCTAAGTTGTTCGAGGTTCTTCTCTGTTTGTTTTCTTAGATCTATGCTATATTGGTGTTCTACGGACCTTTCTAAGCGTTTTCCCCAAATTTTCCTTTCAAAACTCGTTTGTTTTCAATTTAGGGTTTCTGAAAGTTTTCCAAAAAGTCTTTCTGATTCTTTCTATTCTTTTTTTGTGTGTTTATCTGTGTTATGCTCGTATATTTTCTTTTCTACTACGCATGTGTTTGCTCTTCGGTCTTTCCTTCTATTAAGCATGATTCTTCTATACACTTGTATCTTACTGTGACTCATACTAGGCTCGCATGTTATCTCTACTATGTTTTCCTTCCTCTTCTACTATATGTGTTTACAGTAAATTCTTTGATTTTATTTGCTCTACTGGACTCTGTTGTGTTCTTACTAAGCGTGTTTCATCTACTGTTTCTTAAGTTTGTATCACTCCTTCTCTCATGAATTGCTTAAGTTCCGAGTTTTCTAAAATATGTTCTTCATGCCTTAAATCAATTTTCTTTCTTTGATTATTTCAAACCTGCTATCACATTTGTTTGTTTCTCATGAGGCTCTGAAACAGATCCTTGAGTCTGTTTTCATTGACTTGCCTTCTCATCTCTATGTTTGATTCGATTTGAAACCCTAAAATTTGGGGTTTTCTTTGACAAGTTGGATTGGAGTTCCACTTTGGGGCCCTGGACTTTCAGGCTTACTATGAGTTTATAACTGAACTCGTATCCCTTTTGTTTATGATTCTAATCCTCTCAATGTTATACTCTTTTGCTAAGTAACATGACAATCCCTTTTTCTTTGATTTGTCTGCTTTTTATTGAGAAACTCCTCTTTTAAAGTTTTTGCTAACTAAGTGATTGATTCTGAAATCCCTTTAATAAGGCTGATGAATTGTCACTGATTTTCTTTCGATTGAACCTCCTCTACCTTTCTTGACTGGGTTCATTCAATTTGAACTTGTAATTTTGGTTTCATGGTTGTTTAATTGATTCCCTTACCATATTTGGCACAAACCATGTACCAATGATTGTTTTCCTTAAATAACTTCTATGTACTTACCCCTTTTGTGCTACTTTGAAAGGTTTTAATAAAAAAAATTTTCCTTAACTTATTTTCACCCGTTAAAATCAGAATCCCTTAAACAAAGAGAGTCTAATTTCAATTATATCTCCTTGCCTTCGTTATTTGTTTCTCTACACTATAAAAGGGGCTGCCCTTCTGCACTTTGAAAACACGGCCAATTGGAATATTTTCAAAAACACACTGGGAATTCAATATTTTTTACACAAGCATTCGAGTTTTTCTCTGAACTCACACTCACACACATAAAGTATTCTCTCTGATTGTGGCTTGCTTGTGAGAATCCTGCTTTCTTTGCTTGTCTCTTTCTGAAACTGGTATGATCTTTATTTAAGCTTTTGCCTCACCCTTATGTGTTTATTCCATAGTTCATTCCTTGTTTGGTTTACTGTTCACATGTTGTAACTTTCTGCAGGCCTTGTTTCATTCCTTATTTCTGTTCTTATATGAATCCCTACCCCCTAATTCCCTTTGTGTGGCTAAGCTATGGTTCAAAAACATGGCAATACCTGAAATTATTGTCCATGTATATGAACTGGACCCTCTGAGTCCTGAGCTCTTTCAATTCCCATCCCCATTCCCTTTACATGTATGCTGAGTTAAGGCTTTGGTCTGGCAGTGTCCAAATCACTGCCAAGGCCATGATCTGACCTTCAATAGGTCCTTACTCTTAATTGTTTGGCCGACAGGCTGGTCAGGGGTGTGCCAGCCTATCATATGGCTGAGCATGACCACCAGCCTGCCTNGAGTCTTGTCTTGGGACCCATGAGCTCCCACTGAACTTGGACACTTGAGGGCTGGCTCTTCCATACTGCACTTTAATTCAGGTATAATTAATATCTGGGGTGTAAGCACTGCCTGGAGTTCCTGAAACTCCTTGGAACTTTGAAACACCCTAGATAAGAGAAGGCTTTGGAAATCTTGATCTCGGAAGTGGCTCATCTCATGTTATTAGACATTAAGTCTGAATTAGGCTGCTCCGATATAGCTGTGGCTTCTGATGTACTTTTAATTTTCAGTTTGATTCATTGGGTTGTAATGACTTGTAATAAACTCATGGGGGTTTAGTAAAGAAAGGGAGGGGGTTTACTTTATGCATAAAGGGTAGATATCATGCCTATAGGGTTAACTTCTGATTTTCTGCAACTTCACAAATAGATATCATGCATATAGGATTAACTTCTGATTTCTGCAAAATTCACGAATAGATATCATGCCTATAGGGTTAACTTCTGATTTCTGCAAACTCACATATAGAAATCCTGCCTATAGGCTCCGGCATTTCTGCATATACATTAGGCAAACATATCATAGGCCTAATAATAATAAAAACTGCATATAGATACCATATGCATAGGACTTCTGTTAACGCTTGAAAAGATGTTAAAATCAGTAAACGTATAGAAAGCATGCCTATAGGAAATCTTGAATCTGAACTGTCTCATTCGTTTAAAGCAATATCAACTGCTAAAACACGTATCATTCTGTTAAAACTGGTAACTTTTTCTATAATCAGTTTGCGTCTTTTCTGAAACCAGTAGATATCTTGCCTATCGTTTCGTTTAACACATAAGCAAAATGTTAGTTAATTAATCATTAGGTCAGTCTTAGACAACTGCATCTGAGCGTACCTAATGCGGACTTCTTGTCTAGAAATATGTGTTGAACCAGTTCACTTATCGCCTTAATTTAATCCAGACCAAATCAGTACATGCAAGACATGCTAAACTATATGCCTTTATTTGATTTAAGGAGACTTACTTGAGCCCTAATTGTTTACTTGCTTTCCAATACTTTCATTACATGTTTTGAATGTTGCCTTAGTGTTTTGTCCTTTGAAAACTCTCAAAAGACCCCAAACTCCCTTTCTCTTTAAGATTAGTAGTCCCAAATGCCTCCGGGACTGATAGAATTGGGACGGGTAATAGCATGCAATAAGTAACGATACATTCCGTGCTTTAATACCTTAACGAGGTGGGAAGGGTAGAATAAGGTGTGACCCCTCTTTTGAGGAGTGTACGCCGGGTATTGCATTGATGTGATCCATATTATTTGCAAACCTAGGACCCCTTTCCCTTTTTTTACTGGTTATTTTAAGTTGTTCAAAACTATCTTTCTAAACTTTCTACTCCTTTTATTTTTGAACTCTTAACTTGCTTGCAATATTATGTGAAAACCCCTCTACTTGAGACTTCTATTTGTTCCCTTGTTATTTAAAATCACAATTGTAGTATGGCCAGGAACCACACTAGTGGATCTTGAGGGGTGCCTAACACCTTCTCCTCGAGATAATTTTTAGCCCTTACCCAAACTCTGGTTTCTTCATCTCAAACCTTTCTTAAAGTGTCCTAGTGCACTATAATCATTAGGCGGCGACTCTTCAATTCCAAAACTCAATTCTCGAAAGGGAATAGAGTTGTCCTCCCAAATGTGTCACGACCCAAAATCTAACAATGGTTGTGATGGAGCCTATCGTATTACAAGGCAAGCCTATTCCTAAAATATTAATACTAATTTGATTATAAGAATTTAATAAAACATTTCCAATAATTTAATTTCTGGTAAACTAAACCAACTCTATATATAAATAATATAAAGTACGAAAACGAGTCCCAAACATCGGGGTGTCACTAAGTCATGAGCGTCTAAAACTACAAACTAAGATATATAAATTGTCTAACTGTCCAAAAGAAGAAATGACAGAAGGAGTAACAAGGTCCTGCGAACGCTAACAGCTACCGTGCAATCTCCACAGATAGCCGGCCTGAACTCAACGATCGCCGCGCTCTAACTCACCTGGATCTGCACATAAAGTGCAGGGTGTACTATAAGTACTACCACCTCAATAGTAACAGAAATAACTAAGGAACTGAGCAGTAGTGACGAGCTAAGAAAAATAGTCCAATTATTATTTTCACAATTTAAAAATAAACAGGTAAATTCTAGAACTCAGTAAATACCACAAAGAAATTTAACAGATAAATGCAGCAACAACAAAAGTAGATGCAATTTCACAGCAATGTGACTCAATAACTCAGCACTCAACACTCAACACTCAATACGCTCAACACTCTGCGCTCACTGGGGGTATGTACAGACTCCGGAGGGGCTCCCAAAGCCCAAGCGCTAAGCACGAACAACTCAAGTGCTTCCATATCAATACCTAGATCCGTACGGTCAACTCACGTGCTACGCGGACAACTCACATGCTATGGCATCAATACCTGGACCCACACGATCAACTCACGTGCTACGCGGACAACTCACGCGTTATGGTATTAATATCCTCGCAATCAGGCCCTCGGACTCACTCAATCATGTACCTCACTAGCCTCACCAACATCAACAAATAAGGGGACACAACCTACTTCACGTATCACAGCATATTAGCAATTAATAGAGACTGAGGTAAACATGTACAATAACTTCTAAAACTGAGTACAAATAATGTGAGCATGAATAAAGCCTAAGCATGATCTCTAACATGAAGGCCAACAAGTTCAACAACAAGTAAACATATAACTATAAATAATAGCCATTAGGCCTCACGGGACGGACAAAATCTCAATCCCTCGCGGTGCAAACCCACACGCTCGTCACCTACCGTGGGTATCACCACCAAACAATCAGATGATATCAATTTCTCCGGGTTTATACCCTCAAAGCCAGAGTTAAAACTGTTACTTACCTCAACCGCATAAAATCCTACTCCGGGATGCCCTCGTCTCTGGACTCGGTCTACAAAAGTTTCGAATCTAACCATAATCATATTAATACCATCATCATGTGCTAAAGAAATGAATTCCACAATAAAAACTACAAAATATGTCAAAAATCCGAAATCGACCAAAATCCGGCCCCCGGGCCCATATCTCGAAATCAGTCAAAAATGGCAGAATCAAAACCCTTGTTCTCTCCCGAGTCTAACCATATAAAATTTATTAAAATCGGACTCTGGTTGGTCCCTTAAATCCTCATTTAAAACTCTCCAAAACTCAAACCCTAACTCCCTCAATCTCACTTTGAAATCATCAATTAAATCCCAAAAACGATGATGAATTCATCAAATATAACCAAAACGGAGTAGAGAATACTTATCCCAATCCATATGGTGAAAATCGCCTCGAAAACCGCCCAAATTCGAGCTCCCCAACTCAAAATATGACCGAATGAACAAACCCTAATTTTTTTATATTATTCTGCCAGTTATTCTGCCTCGTTTCTAGTGCCAAACGATCCTGAAACTCATATTTTATGTATCCAATGGATTCTTGTGAAATTCTAGTCAAGTTAGGCTTTTGAATCACTCAATTTGGCCTTATAATGAATGAGATATATAGGTTTTAATATTGCAAGTAATGCAGATTTTTAAATATGCTGCTAGTGGCAATTTCGTAATTAATCAGAAAAATCTGCCAACTTAATTCTTAGTAAAATGACCCTAAAATTCCCATGCAATGTCCTAATTTGATGATTCTTTTTGCTACGGGTCCGTAATTACGATGCGGATCTAATGCTTCAATCAAAAAAGAATTTGTTCAATATGATATCATTTATACTTGAAAAAATTGCGTCGAAACATAAGAAAAACGAGCGCAACACAACCCAAGCTTATCCGAAACTCACCCGAGGCCCTCGAAATCTCAACCAATAATTCCAACAAGTTATATATCACTACCAAAACTTAGTCGAATCTATGAAACATCCAAAACAACACCAAAATATCAAATCAACATCGAATTCAAGCCTAAGAACTTTTAAACTTCTAACTTTCGCTAATTCAAGCCTAATTCTACCACAGACCTTCAAATTATATTTCAGAATCCTAAGTCTAAAACCATCCAACGAAGCTAATCAAATCATAAAAATCCAAATCCAAACTCGTTTACTCATAAGTCAACTTCCGATTGACTTTTCTAACTAGGAGACTAAGTGTTCATTTCACTCCAAAACTACTCCGAACCCAAACCTACCAACTCGATACAATTCAACACAGTTGAACAACACATAAATAAGCATAGATGGGGGAATGGGACTATAACTCTCAAAACGACAGGTCGGATCGTTACAAAATATCGTATACCCGATTTCGAACGATTTTGCGAGAAAAAGGGGGCGTTGACACTTCTCCGACAACCATCTGAAATCACCCCGAGGCCCCCGGGACCGCAACCAAAAGCACAAACATGACCCAATACCTTATTTGAACTTCTTTCAATCATCAAAATACCTCAAACAACACTAAAACCATCAATTTACATCAAATCCAAGCCTATGTTCTTCCAAAACTTCCGAAACACGCATTCGATCAAAAACTTAACCAAATCACCCCCGAATAACCTGAAATTTTGCAGACACATCCCAAATCACCTAATGAAGCTACTACAACTCTCGAAATTTCATTCCGACCCTTGGATCAAAATCTCACCTACCATCCAGAAATCGCCAAAATACTAACTTCGTTAAAACAAGCTAATTTCTACATCGGACCTCCAAAACTAATTCTGATCGCACTCCTAAGTCACAAATCATCATCCGAAGCTAACTGAACTGCCAGAAATTACATCCGGGCCCTCTAACATATAATTTAATATCCAGTTGACTTTTTCAAACCAAACCTTCCTTAAAGAGACTAAGTGTCTCATTTCCTACCAAAACCAATCCAAATCAACTCCACTACACATGACACGGATAACGAAGCATAAGGAAGCATAAAATGGGAGAAACGGGGCGGTAACTCACGAGACGACTGGCCGGGTCATCACAAATTGTGAACCATGACCTCGCATTTGCGAGGTCTGAGGCCTTCAACTTAGCTGAAGCATACCAGCAATTCTCTAAGTTCAAAAATCACTCTGTAGCCTATCCAAAAACTCACTCGAACCCTCGGGACTCCAAACCAAACATGCACACAAATCTTAAAATATCATATGAACTTGCTCGCGCAATCAAATCGCAAAAATAAAAGCTAGAACTATGAATTCAACACCAAAACTCATGCAATTTTCAAGATAGTTCAAAATTTCTATTTTCTTAACCAAGGGTCCGAATTACATCAAATCACTTCCGTTTTTTACCAAATTTCACACATAAGGTCTAAATATTATAACGGACCTGTACCGGATTTCGGAACTAAAATACGGGCCTGATACCAACAAGATAAAATCAAATTAATTTTTCAAAAACTATTACATTTTCAGCTAAATAATTTTTTTCAAAAAATTTATTTCTCGGGTTAGGAACCTCGGAATTTGATTTCGGACATACGCCCAAGTCTCATATTTTATTATGGACCCTTCTGGACCATCGGAACACGAATTCGGTTACGTTTACCCAAAATATTAGCCGAAGTCAACAAAAATCATCTTTTTAAGCCAAAAATTATTATTTCTTAAATTTTTCATATAAGGGCTTTCCGGATACGCGCCCAGATTGTGCACGTAAATCGAGAAGAGATAAAATGAGATTTTCAAGGCCTCAAAATACGGAAACAGATTTTAAAATAAAAGATGACCTTTTGGGTCATCACAATCTAAGGTTTGGTACGAGGGATAAGGAACAATTAATCTCGGGATTAAATTTGAGATGAGTTTATCTCATGTTTGATTGGAGTAAAATGGTGGTATAACTAATTCCAAAATTACTTATCTTGGGATTGTATAGTATTTTTATTCCTATAGAAGGGTGGGATAACTAATCACAGGATAACTAATTCCGGAATAATTAATCATGGGAACCAAACGACTATGAATCATGTACACTTCGTTCGATTAAACATGATAAATACTAATCATGAAAACTATTATAAACAGTTCAATCAGAGATTTAATTGTAAATCTTAATGCAACATAAATCTTAACTGCTTAACACATAAATGGTAACAATCATAAAAGAAATAAAGTCTATAACTTCCTTTAATAAAGTGGACACTGTGTACTTAAATAGAAAAAATTTAGTAGTCATATGAATAGTATAAATGCTTTGAATTGGGTTAAAAAGAAATCAGAACATACATCATACCGAAAAATGAAACTGAAATCAAGTCAATTCATTATTTTAGAAAGTAAAATAAAGAAACACATTCTGCATATACTTCTTGGTCAAGTGTCTCATTCTAAATATTTAAAGTAATTTAATTATCCAAAATGAGGGAGTAAATTGGACTTCAAATTATAGAATATATTAATTAAAAAGGGAGACCATCATGAGCAAGACTTGAACATAGAAATAAGTTATAATAAAAGAAAAAAAATTAAAAAAAATGAGGAAGCATATTATATGACCGAGGTAGTTTACTTATCGAAAGGTCTATAAATTACGATCTTTGGATCTAGCAATGAGATATTTTTACACACAAAAATTCATAAAGCTTGAAGTGTTATTTCTAGTATGTCGTTGATAAAGCATAGTTTCATTTTCACGATTCTTATCATGGTAGCTACTAGTTAGTATTCATCTTTATTTATTTCTACGTTACTCATCTATATTATCATGTTCATTACTATGTATTAGGTACATATGTGACGTTGCACATATTTCATACGAATTGAATTCATTAATGTGCATGCATGTGTAATGTGTTATATGATGTATAGATGTGAGTTATTCATAATATGTTAAATTGCTGATATATAATTATAATAGTGAAATGTTGCGTGGCTGAGTCACATACACCCAAAGGGTGTCAACCGACACCCTTTCGTTGGAAAATTACACTGTTTAGCTAGGTAATTTTAAAAAAAATATGTATATATACTATATAATGACACCCGTTGACTTCTTGATGAGTTTGTTTTTTTATATTTTGACTCCCTTTAATGAAAATCCTGACTCCGCCACTGACTGCAGTCAATGTACCTTGGTTCTCAACGAAGCTAGTCATAGCTACATCGGTTGTTGATCATGTACTCTCGGGACTCGAGAGGAGAGTGCTCCCACAGCTTAATACTTGTCTTTGATCTTGTACTTCACGTGATGATTGCAACGATTGTTGGATTTGTTGTTATTGTGCATACACCGTTGATATTCGAGATCATACCGTGTGTGGAACGACGATTTTTTAGTATCTAGTGGCACCAAACTCTGCTAAAAATTACTACTATGCATTGGTGTATTATCATGCATGTGATTTCAGTATTTATTTATCTTCATTGATTTCCTCGTCTTTTAATTATACTTTGCAAAAGTAATAAAAATGTCATGAATGACTCTCTATCGAGAAATAAAAACCGATACATATTCTTGTTATTTACTCAAAGTTGGGTTGGGGGAGTTGAGGGGAGGGGGGAGGTTAATTTCAAAGCAAATTTTGGGGTATAAATGATTTTACCCAATAAATGACAGATCTATTGCCTTTTTTTTTGTTTGTGAAAAGTCTAAATAAGATATGGATCAACTAATTAGTTTCTAGTCAATTTCTACGATCAGAAAAGCTATTATGGAACTCGATACTCTAAAATCAATTTCATGATATTTTTAGTAGATTAAAAGAGACAGTCCGGTGCATTAAGCTCCTGCTATACGTGAGATTCGGAGTTCCAGGAAGTGTGATGACCCAAAAAGTCATCACTTATTTTTAAAATAAAATTCTACGTTCTGAGGCCTTAAAAACCTCTTTTAGCATCACCTCGATTTGCGTTCACAGTCCGGACGCGTAGCCGGAAAAGCCTATATCTGAAAATCTATGAAAAATAATAAATTTTGACTATAAAATGAATTAATTTGACTTCGGTCATTATTTTGGATAAATGGACCCGGACCCGTGATTTGACGGTCCCGGAAGGTCCGTAGAAAAATATGGGACTTGGGCGTATGCCCGAAAACGAATTTCGAGGTCCCAAGTCCGAGAAATAAATTTTTAAAGAAAATTATTTTTTGAAATTGCTTAAAGGATTTGGAAATAAATTTTGATTAGAACATGTTGTTATCGGGCATGTATTTTGGTTCTGGCGCCCGTTACAGGTCGTATATGTTATTTAAGACAATTCTGTAAAGTTTGGTAAGAAACGGAATTCATTTGACGTGATTCAGACCTTACATGCAAAATTTTTTGTTTAAAGAAGTTTTGAGAAATTTCATTGATTTTGAGGTTTAATTCGATGTTTATGATATTATTTTGATGATTTGATTACACGAATAAGTCCGTAGGATGTTTTTGAGGTTGTGCGTATATTTGGTTTGGAGCCCCGAGGGCTCGGGTGAGTTTTGGATAGGAGTCGAGGTGATTTAGACTTAGAAACATCTGGTTTTCTCATGTTGCTGGCGTCCAGTTATTCTGTGCTATGCGATCGCATAGGTCTTTCCGCGATCGCGTAGAGTTTCCCAGATTCTGGGAGGTCACAATTTGTTTTATGTGATCGCATTGTTTCTTCCGCGATCGCGATGCATTAGACCAAGCCTGGGAAGGGAACCCGTTTTCTTCTATGTGATCGCATTCCTTTCTTCGCGATTGCATAGACCAAAATTCTCCCAATTATTTTTAAGTTCAAAAATAGAATATATTACGGGAACTTCACCATTTTTCACAAATTTCTTCTTCTCCACACCTCTTGGGCAATTTTTGAATAGAAACTTCAACATAGCTTCATAAATATGTAATCCTAAGCTCATTTTCTTCCATTTTTATCAACACCCATTAGATTTCTAGGCTTAAAATATGAGATTAAGGGTAGAAAATTAGGGATTTGGGTAGAGTTAGGGCTTTTTAATTATTTGAAAATTTGACCTCATTTTAGGGTCGGATTTCAAAATAAATTATATATTCGGGCTCGTGGGTGAATGGGTGATCGGGTGTTTGTCCGAACCTCGTCTTTGACCAAGCAGGCCCGGGGTCAATTTTTGACTTTTTGGGAAGAATGGTGGGAAAGCTATAATTAAGCATTGGAATTGAATTGTTTAGCATTTATTCATGTTATTAAGTCGATTATGTCTAGATACAATTGATTTGGAGCCAAATTCAAAAGGAAAGGCGGTGTTTGAGGCTTGAGTTGGCCGTGAAAATTCGAGGTAAGTGTTTGGTCTAACCTTAGCTTGAGGGATTAGGAATCGAGTCCTATTTTCTACGTGGTAATTGTTGAGTACGACGTATAGACATGGTGACGAGTATCTATACGTTGGTGTCTAGCATGACCGTGAATCTTAT
Source organism: Nicotiana glauca (assembly GCA_026770625.1). Classification (NCBI taxonomy): domain Eukaryota; kingdom Viridiplantae; phylum Streptophyta; class Magnoliopsida; order Solanales; family Solanaceae; genus Nicotiana; species Nicotiana glauca. The sequence continues at coordinate 12,702 of MU669866.1, read as the reverse complement.
ATTGTGATTATTATGACTTCGTTGTATCTTTTATGCCTTGGTGATGGTTTCTATTTGTTGTGTAAACTTTGTGGAAGGAATTGTGGCCTATGAACATTGAGGAGCATTGACTCAAGTTGTATAATAAATTGTGAAAGTGTAAGTGATAATCGAACCTTTAGAGCATTGGCTCGGGTTGTGAAGTAAATTGTGAAGTAAAAGTGAGAAACAGAAGAGAATCATTATGTCCCACCCCTCCCTGTCGGGCTATTGTTGCTTTATATGTTACCTTCCTTGCCGAGATGTTGATGTTATTGATGTTGTTCGCTTGTCGGGACTTAATTATTTGATATTATTGTTCCCTTGCCGGGATGTTTGCTTTGACATTATTGTTCCCTTGCCAGGATGTTTGTTTTGATATTATGGTTCCCTTACCGGGATGTTGTTGAAATACTATTGTTCCCTTGCCGGAAAGTTGTTATATTGCTCTTGTTTCCTTGTCGGGATTCTTTGTGATTGTTGTTGATATAAAATGGGAGCGGGTGGCATGCCTGCCACGAGATATATGAAATAGGAGCGGGTGACACTCCTGCCACGAGATATATGAAATGGGAGCGAGTGGCACGCCTGCCACAAGATATATGAAATGGGAGTGGGTGGCACGCCTGCCACAACATATATAAAATGGGATCGGGTGGCATGCCTGCCACGAGAAATATGAAATGGGAGCGGGTAGCACGCCTGCCACAAGATATATGAAATGGGAGTGGGTGGCACGCCTGCCACAACATATATAAAATGGGATCGGGTGGCATGCCTGCCACGAGAAATATGAAATGGGAGCGGGTAGCACGCCTGCCACAAGATATATGAAATGGGAGCGGGTGGCACACCTACCACGAGATATATGAAATGGGAGCGGGTGGCACGCCTGCCACGAGATATCTGAAATGGAAGCGGGTGGTACGCCTGCCACGAGATATGTGAAATGGGAGCGGGTGGCACGCCTGCCATGAGATATGTGAAATGGGATCGGGTTGCACGTCTGCAACAAGATGTGAAATAAAAGTGAAATATGCATTTGTTTTCCTTACCTTTGTTATTAGTTGGATTTTTGGTTCCTTTATAATTCTCTTAATATTCTGTTTTTACCTGTTATTCCCCAAAGCATATTTTCCCCCTCCCATCTTTACTTGTTTATTCCTTCTTTACTTTTCGTTGTATATTATATATCTCCACAGGTTATTTGGTAGTCTGATTCTAGCCTCGTCACTACTTCGCCGAGATTAGGCTAGGTACTTACCTGCACATGGGGTCATTTGTGCTGATACTTCACTCTACACTCTTTTGTGTAGACCTCAGTGTTGTAGACTTCGGACCGCGGTGGGAGTGCTGATTCTTGTTCATCAGCCGACCCAAGGTAGTCCTGCAGGCATCCGTAGGCCTTGGTGTCTCCTTCTATCTATTATTCTTGTTTCTTCATGCATTTCCAGAAACAGTATTGTATTTATTTCTTTCAAAACTTCATTTATAGTATTCGTTGAGTGTCTGTGAAACTGTGACACCAGTTCTGGGTAGTTGAGACTCAAACAGTTGTATGAGATATTCATGTTCAGATATCTTATTGTTTTTCTTCCGCTTATATTAAATTTTGTGGTTTAAATGTTATTTCTTCGTAATTGTTAAAGAATATACAATGGGTAGAAAGGTAAATTGTTCAAGTAATTGGCTTGCCTAGCTCACATTAGTAGGCGTCACCCCGACTCCCAAGGATAGAAAATCCGGATTGTGATAGGTTGGTATCAGAGCTCTAGGTTACATGGGTCTCACATTTCATAGACAAGCTTAGTAGAGTCTGAGGGATTGATACAGAGACGTCTGTATTTATCCCCTAGAGGCTACACAATTAGGAAAAACTATACATCTATTCTTTCCTGTCGTGCGATTTTGACCTTTCAATGCTAAATTGAAACCCCTACTCTTGCCCTTTTTGCGAATGGCGAGGTCATGTACTGCTTCTTCAGACGAGCAATAGCACAAACCAGTGATAGATCAGCTACGTCTTTGGAGGCTTTGTGGTTGTTGGATAAGTTTCCCCAAGATCTTCACTACTACTTTCAACGGTGCATCTCTTGAGGATCCCCAAGATTATCTAGACAACTATCATGAGGTTCTCATGAACATGGAGATCGTGGAGACCAATGGGGTCGATTTTGCTACTTTTCTCTTTTCTGGATCTGCCAAGACCTGTTTGAGAGATTATTGATTGGTTATACCAGTTAGGTCATCAGCTTTTACTTGAGAACAGTCTACGCAACTACTTCTGGAGAAGTTTCTCCCCATCACTTAGAGAGAAGTCTATCTGATGCGGTTTGAGTGTCTCCAGCAGGGTTCTATGACTGTTACACAGTACGAGATCAGATTCATCGACTTGGCTCGTCATGCTCTTATCATACTTCCCACTGTGAGAGTAAGTGAGGAGGTTCATTGAGGGACTCGTCCAACTCGCTCAGTTAGCTAAAGGTGGAGGTAGAGGTAGAGGTATTAGAGGTGGAGGCAAAGGTATTAGAGGTGGAGGTAGAGATGCTAGAGATGGAGGTAAAGGTATTAGAGGTGGAGGTTCAGGTACTATTCTGGTTTGTGGTAGAGAAGCTTCAGTTTTATTTTGCGCCGTGTCTGGTCAGGCCTAGTAATTCTTTGAGTTCCCCTGTTTATGTGTCTACGTCGGTGGGTGATTTTATTGTGGTAGATCATGTCCATTGTTCATGTATAGTAGTGATTGGGGGTCTTGGGACTCGTGTAGATTTGCTTCTTCTAGACATGGATGATTTTCATGTCGTATTGGGGATGGTCCGATTATCAGCTTACCATGCTATCTTGGACTGTCATGCTAAGACTGTGACCTTAGCCTTGCCAGGTTTGCCTCGATTAGAGTGGAGAGGGACTCCTGGTCATTCTACCCGCAGTGTTATCCTTATATGAAGGCTCGGCATATGGTCGAGGAGGGGCGTTTGGCCTATTTGGCCTATGTTCGTGATTCTAGTGTTGAGGTTCCTTCTATTGATTTTGTGCCTGTTGTTTATGAGTTCCCTAAGGTATTTCCTTCAAACCTGCCGGGTATGCCACCCGACATGGATATTGACTTTTGTATTGATTTGGCTCCGGGCACTCAGCCCATTTCTATCCCGTCGTATCGTATGGCCCTGCCTGAGTTGAAAGGGTGAAGGAGCAGTTGCAAGACTTGCTTGAGAAGGGTTTCATTAGATCGAGTGTTTCGCCTTGGGGTGCGCCAGCGTTTCTTATTAAGAACAAGGACGGATCGATTAGAATGTGTAGATTAACGGCAGTTGAACAAGGTTACAATCAAGAATAAGTGTCCATTGCCGAGGATCGATGATTTGTTTGATCAGCTTCAGGGTGCCAAGGTATTTTCGAAGATTGACTTGAGATTTGGCTACCATTTGTTGAGGATTAGGGCATCCGATGTCCCTAAGACAACTTTCCGCACTCGGTATGGGCATTATGAGTTCTTGGTGATGTCATTCGGGTTGACAAATGCCCCAGCAGCTTTTATAGATTTGATGAACCAAGTGTTCAGGCCTTACTTGGATTCGTTCGTGATAGTCTTCATTGATGATATTTTGATATATTCTCGCAATCGGGAGGAGCACGAGCAGCATCTTAGAGTGGTTCTTTAGACCTTGAGGGATGGTCAGTTGTACGCCAAGTTTTCGAAGTGTGCATTTTGGTTGAGTTCAGTTGCATTTTTGGGCCATGTTGTATCAGCAAAGGGTATTCAGGTTGATCCGAAGAAGATTAAGGCAGTCAAGAACTGGCCTAGACCAGCGTTAGCTACAGAGATTCGGAGTTTCTTGGGATTGGCAGGCTACTTTCATCAGTTCGTGAAGGCATTTTCATCTATCGCAGCCCCGGTGACCAGGTTGACCCAGAAGGGTGCCCAGTTCAGATGATCGGGTGAGTGTGAGGAGAGCTTTCAGGAGCTCAAGGCAGATTTGACTCCGGCACCAGTGTTTGTTTTGCCCACAGGTTCAGGGCCTTATACAGTCTATTGTGATACATCTCGTATTGGACTTGGTGCAGTGTTGATGCAGGATGGCAAGGTCATTGCCTATGCATCACGGCAGTTGAAGATTCATGAGAAGAACTATCCGGTCCATGATTTGGAGTTAGTAGCTATTTTTCACGCATTGAAGATTTGGAGGCATTATCTGTATGGCGTGGAATATGAGGTGTTCACGAATCACAAGAGTCTACAGTATTTGTGCAAGCAAAAAGAGTTGAATTTGAGGCAGATGAGGTGGTTGGAGTTGTTGAAAGATTACGATATCACCATCTTATATCATCCGGGAAAGGCCAATGTGGTGGCCGATGCTTTGAGTAGGAAGTTGGCCAGCATGGGCAGTCTTGCTTATATTCCGATCGGTGAGAGACCGCTTGCTTTGGATGTTCAGGCTTTGGCTAATCAGTTCGTAAGATTGTATGTTTCTGAGCCCAGTCGGGTGTTAGCTTGCACGGTCATTCGTTCTTCTTTATTGGAGCATATTCATGATCGACAGTATGATGATCCTCATTTGTGTGTCCTTAGAGACACGGTGCAGCGCGGAGGTGCCAATCAGGTTATCATAGGTGTCGATGGAGTTTTGAGATTGCAGGGTTGAGTTTGTGTGCCTAATATAGATGGGCTTCGAGAGTTGATATTAGAAGAGGCACATAGTTCTCGGTACTCCATTCATCTGGGCGCCGCGGAGATGCATCGGGATTTGTGGGAGCATTATTGGTGGCGGAGAATGAAGAAGGATATCGTTGCATATGTGGCTCGGTGTTTGAATTGTCAACATGTTAAGTATGAGCATTAGAGGCCTGGTGGTTTATTTCAGCAGATTGAGATTCCTGAGTGGAAGTGGAGCGTATCACTATGGACTTAGTTGTTGGACTCCCACAGACTCAGAGGAAGTTCGATGCAGTGTGGGTTATGGTTGATAGGTTGACCAAGTCAACGTATTTCATTCTTGTAGCAGTCTCTTATTCTTCCGAGAGGTTAGCTGAGATCTATATTCAGGAGATTGTTCGCCTTCATGGTGTTCCCGTGTCTATCATTTCATACCGAGGTACGCAGTTTACCTCACGCTTCTAGAGAGCAATTCAGAAAGAGTTGGGCACACGGGCTGAGTTGAGCACAGCATTTCATCCTCAGACGGACGGGCAGTCTGAGCGGACCATTCAGATTTTGGAGGATATGCTCTGAGCTTGTGTCATTAACTTTGGAGGCTCGTGGGATCACTTTTTTCCTTTAGCAGAGCTTGCCTACAACAACAGCTGCCAGTCTAGTATTCAGATGGCTCCTCATGAGGCTTTATATGGTAGGCCGTGTTGGTCTCCAGTTTGATGGTTTGAGTTGGGAGAGGCTTAGTTGTTGGGTACGGATCTGGTTCAGGATGCCTTGGACAAGGTCAAGATTATTCAAAATAGGCTTCGTACAGCTTAGTCCAGGCAAAAGAGTTATGCTGATCGCAAAGTTCGTGATTTGGCTTTCATGGTCATTGAGCGGGTATTGCTTCGAGTGTCACCTATGAAGGGTGTGATGAGATTCGGGAAGAAGGGAAAGTTTAGCCCTAGGTTCATTGGCCCGTTTGAGATTCTTGATCGAGTGGGAGAGGTGGCTTATAGACTTGCATTGCCGCCGAGCTTATAAGTCGTGCATCCAGTGTTTCATGTGTCCAAGCTTTGGAAGTATCACGGAGATCCATCCCACGTGTTAGATTCCAGCACTGTCAAGTTGGACAAGGACTTGTCATATGAGGAGGAGCCGGTGGCTATTTTAGACCGGCGGCTTCATCAGTTGAGATCGAAGGGTTTTTCTTTTGTNCCCCCATCTTTTCCCCGACTCAGGTACTTTTTTCTTATGTCTGTCTGAGGACAAAGGTTGTTTTAGAGGTGGAGAATGTGATGACCTTATTTTTAAAATAAAATTCTATATTCCGAGGCCTTAAAAACCTCTTTTAGCATCACCTCGATTTACGTACGTAGTCCGGGCGCGTAGCCGAAAAGCCTATATGTGAAAATCTATGAAAAATGATAAATTTTGACTATAAAATAAATTAATTTGACTTCGATCAGTGTTTTGGGTAAACGGACCCGAACACGTAATTTGATGGTCCCGGAAGGTCCGTAGGAAAATATGGGACTTGGGCGTATGACCGGAATCGAATTCCGAGGTCCCAAGCCCGAGAAATGAATTTTTAAAGAAAATTATTTTCTAAAATTATTTAAAGGATTTGGAAATAAATTTTGATTAGAACATGTTGGTATCGGACCCATATTTTAGTTCCAGTGCACGGTACAGGTCTTATATGTGATTTAAGACAATTTTGTGAAGTTTGGTAAGAAACGGAATCCATTTGACGTGATTCGGACCTTAAATGAAAATTTTGTTGTTTAAAGAAGTTTTGAGAAATTTCATTTATTTTGAGGTTTAATTCAATGTGCATGATGTTATTTTGATTATTTGATTACATGAATAAGTCCGTAGGGAGTTTTTGATGTCGTGTATATATTTGGTTTGGAGCCCCGAGGGCTCGGGTGAGTTTTGGATAGGTGTCGGGGTGATTTAGACTTAGAAACACCTAGTTTTCTGTTATTGCTGGTGTCCAGTTATTTTGTGCTCTACGATCGCATAGGAAGGCTCGTGATCACATAGTGTAAACTTCAATGTCCTATTTTGTGCTATGTGATCGCATAAGTCCTTCCGCGATCGCGCAGTGTAAATTCTGGGAGGTCACAATTTGTTCTATGCGATCGCATTATTTCTTCCGCGATCGCGATGCATTAAACCAAGCTTGGGAAGGGAACCCGTTTTCTTCTATGCGATCGCACTGCCTTGAACGCGATCACAGTGACCAATCTCCCTTACCCTATGCGATCGCATTCCTTTCTTTGAGATCGCATAGACCAAAATCCGCCCAGTTATTTTAAGTTCAAAAATAGAATGTATTACGGGAACTTCACCATTTTTCACAAACTTCTTCTTATCCATACCTCTTGGGCGATTTTTGAAGAGAAACTTCACCATAGCTTCATAGGTATGTAATCCTAAGCTCGTTTTCTTCCATTTTCATCAATACCCATTAGATTTCTAGGCCTAAAATATGAGATTAAGGGTAGAAAATTAGGGATTTGGGTAGAGTTAGGGCTTTTTGATTATTTGGGAATTTGACCTCATTTTGGGTGGATTTGAAAACAAATTATATATTCGGGCTCGTACGTGAATGGGTGATTGGATTTTGGTCCGAACCTCGTGTTTTGACCAAGCGGGTCCGGGGTCAATTTTTGACTTTTTAGGAAGAATGATGGCAAAGCTATAATTAAGCATTGGAATTGAATTGTTTAGTATTTATTGATGTTATTAAGTTGATTATATCTAGATACAATTGATTTGGAGCCAAATTCAAAAGGAAAAGCGGTGTTTGAGGCTTGAGTTGGCCGTGCAAGTTCGAGGTAAGTGTTTGGTCTAACCTTAGCTTGAGGGATTAGGAGTCGAGTCCTATTTGCTACGTGGTAAGTGTTGAGTACGACGTATAGGCATGGTGACGAGTATCTATACGTTGGTATCTAGCATGACCGTGAGTCTTATATTCTGATTATCATGACTTTGTTGTATCTTTCGTGCCTTGGTGATGGTTTCTATTTATTGTGTAAAGTTATTGGAAGGAATTGTGACCTATGAACATTGAGGAGCATTGGCTCAAGTTGTATAACAAATTGTGAAAGTGTAAGTGATAATCGAACCTTTAGAGCATTCGCTCGAGTTGTGAAGTAAAAGTGAGAAAGAGAAGAGAATCATTATGTTGCCCCCCCCCCACCTTACGGGCTATTGTTGCTTTATCTGTTATCTCCCTTGTCGGGATGCTAATGTTATTGATGTTGTTCCCATGCCGGGACTTAATTGTTTGATATTATTATTCCCTTGCCGGGATGTTTGCTTTGACATTATTGTTCCCTTGCCTGGATGTTATTTTTGATATTATGGTTCCCTCGCCGGGATGTTGTTGAAATACTATTGTTCCCTTGCCGGAACGTTGTTATATTGCTCTTGTTTTCTTGCCGGGATTCTTTCTAATTGTTGTTGATATAAAATAGGAGCGGGTGGCATGCCTACCACAAGATATATGAAATGAAAGCGGGTGGCACTCCTGCCATGAGATATATGAAATGCGAAAGGGTGGCACACCTGCCACAAGATATATGAAATGGGAGCGGGTGGCACGCCTGCCACGAGATATATGAAATAGGAGCGAGTGGAACACCTGCTACGAGATATATGAAATGGGAGCACGTGGCACGCCTGCTACAAGATATGTGAAATGGGAGTGGATAGCACGCCTGCCACGAGATATGTGAAATGGAATCGGGTTGCACGCCTGCAACAAGATGTGAAATGAAAGTGAAATATGCCTTTGTTTTCCTTACCCTTATTATTAGTTGGATTTTTGGTTCCTTTATAATTCTCTTAATATTCTGTTTTTACCTGCTGTTCCCCGAAGCATATTTTTTCCCTCCCATCTTTACTTGTTTATTCCTGCTTTACTTTCCGTTGTATACTATATATCTGCACAGGTTATTTTAGTCTGGTCCTAGCCTAGTCACTACTTCACCGAGGTTAGGCTAGGCACTTACCAGCACATGGGGTCGGTTGTGCTGATACAACAGCCTGCACTCTTTTGTGCAGACCCCATTGTTGTAGACTTCGGACCCCGCAGTGGGATTACTGATTCTTATTCATCAGGTGGCCCGAGGTAGTCCTGCAGACGTCCGCAGGCCTTGGCGTCTCCTTCTATCTACTATTCCTGTTTCTTTCATGCATTTCCAGAGACAGTGTTGTATTTATTTTTTTCAGACCTTTATTTATAATATTCGTAGACCATCTGTAAAACTGTGACACCAGTTCTAGGTAGTTGAGACTCAAACAGTTGTACTAGATATTCATGTTCAGATAGCTTATTATTTTTCTTCCGCTTATGTTAAATTCCGTTGTTTAGATGTTATTTCTTCGTAATTGTTAAAGAATATAAAATGGGTAAAAAGGTAAATTGTTCAAGTAATTAGCTTGCCTAGCTCACATTAGTAGGTGCCTTCGCGACTCCCGAGGGTGGTAAATCCAGGTCGTGACAGGAAATGTCGGACCACAAGGGCCTATTGTATGCAGTCTTAATTACTTTGCATCTATACAAAAGGTTGTTTTCACGGCTCGAACTCGTGACTTTCTGATCACATGATAGTAACTTTATCAATTACGTCAAGGCTCCTCTTCAATATTTTAGTAGATTGTTTTTAATTATCAATGTTTGGCGTTAGTCGCCTATTCCTATTATAGATATTTAGATAAAAGTACTAATTATCTCCAATAATGTATACTTCGAGTATACAATATGAATGCTATTAACGAAGTATATTATATAAACTATTTAATAATCTGAACTTTTAATTGTAAATTTATTACATTATATAAATCCTTACAAAAAAATATTTACAATAAAAAAAAGAATTTTATAGTGCCTTTTGGTCAGTTGGACAATTTGTAACTAAATAGAAATATGTAATAGCTATGTGCATTATATAAATGCTTTTGATTGGATCCATCTTTAATCCTAACATGGTTCGTACGAAAAAAATGGATCTGAATTTAAGTCAACCTATTATTTTAAAAATAAATGAAAAAGCAAAATTCATTACACAGTACTTCTTGGTCAACTGTCTTATTTTAAATATTTAATATTTAATTCAATTTATTTTCGAGGAATGAGGCAATAGTCTATAGTTTCCTTTAATCAAGTGGACAAATGTAATTAAATAAAAAAAGTTAATAGCCATGTGCATAGTATAAATGATTTGGATAGGATTCATAATTAATCTTAATATACTTCACACGAAAAAAATGAATCTAAATTTAAGTCAACTTATTATTTCAAAAATAAAAAATTGAAGAAGCAACCTTAATAAGAAAGGGAGGCCTCATGACAAGATCTGAACATAGAAACAAGTGAAGAAACAATAAAAGAAATAAAAGGAAAAATAAACAAGTATATTACATGCCTGAAATAGTTACTTATCAAGAGGACTATAAATTACGACCTTCAGATCTAGTAATGAATTACTTACACACAAAAATTCTTATAGCTTGAAGTGTTATTCCTAGCATGGCGATGATTAAGCTTAGCTTCATATTCACTATTCTTATTGTGGCAGCCACTGGTTAGTATTCATCTCTACGTATCTTTACATTATTCTCCTACAAAATTGTGTTGCAGTTCACACAAATTGAATTCAGTAATGTATATGCATGTGTGTTTTATTATACAAGGTTCAAGTGTGAATTTTTATTATTATGTCGAATTAGTTGATTATTTACTATTGTGAAATATTTCAGTTAATGAGTTTTGTTTCTCGAAAAAGTAAATTATAGCTACATCAGATGTTGATCATGTGCTTTGAGGACTCAATAGGAGAGTGCTCCCACAGCTTAATACTTGTCTTAGATCCGGTGCTTCTGACAGTGATTGCTGGATTTGTTGTACTTGGCGCACACACCCCTGTATCAGGATGAATTGGTGTGTGCATGGAATATTTAGTGTCTAGTGACACTAACAAATTACAATTATGCATTAATGTGTCTTCCTGTAATTTCAATGTTTGTTAGTCTTTTCTTATTTACATGTCTTTTATACTTTAAAAATTATTAATAATAATAATAATAATAATTGTAATTGGATTTGCTAGTTTGTAGCAAAAGCTAAGAATGTCATTTTCCTCTCCTTTTCCTTTTATAAGTTGACACCTGTAGAAACTCATTATCTCGTAAGCACCCAAAGAACTAGTCATATCCTTATTATATCGATCCGGCCTACTACCAAGTTATTCCATCTATCAAGTTCCTTCTGATTTACCTTCAACTTGATATTTTTTCTTGCTATAACACCATAATCCTCGACCCAGACTCGTCACACGAGACCCAAGCATAAAACCACATTGTCCTACGGTTTATAAGTTGTTGACTACGCTCTCAAATATCCTCAAAAGCACCACATTCGAAATACTTTCCCTGAAGAGACTTCCTGCGAATCTAAAGCCATTACCTTCACCTTCCTGATACGGATGTGTAGAATCCATAATGATATAGAAATACCACGAGTCTTGACACCCTCCAATGCAAACCTCAGTTTCTAGCCAAATATACAACCTGAAAATCTCCAATTATTACATGTAATAATCTTGAACCCATTAGAACCATTCTTGAGAGTCATCCACTCTACTCAACCCGTAATAGAAAAATGGAGAAAAAAAATATGGAGCCTAAAATCAAGAAACCCCTAAACCTGTAAGTTGTCTTTATAAGTAATTAGGTGTAAGTATTCATAATAATGGTAATTAGGCTCCCATAATCGCGTAGCTACGTAAAATTCTAAATATTACTAACAAAACTTATAGGATGAGGATTTCTTACCATCTTTTGTAAATTTTTTCATGGATTTATTTACTTGGAACTATTTGTAATAGACTTTCAAATTTTGTTCCTCAACTTTAGTTTTGTATGCGTATTAGTGATGATTAAGCTTGTTAACCAATTTATGCTTGCACTCTTGAACTGCTAATTCAAATGGTGAATAATCATTCTAAATTAATGATTTGCACGGACGTGACTGCTTAAAACAATAAAAAGTGTATTATTTAAGCACAACCGGAGTATTCAATTTTTAGAACTCATGAGATTTTAAAATGCACTGGAATTAACTTCAAGTGTAGTCACTAGTATCTCTTCACGCTGTGAGCACGTGATTTTTGCCCTATAAGAGAAATACTCCCAAAGATTCAAAATAAAATAATTTTAGTTTGCTTGCAATTGTTGTGAATTTTGTGTTATTTTTCTTGTATTATTTGCATTTATCTGTGCATATTTATTTGTTTAAATAAATAAAAATATAAAAATATGTTGCATTTGTATATAAAATTCAAGTTTACAATTAAGAATAATTGAGTTTGTTTTATGAAAATGAAAAAATCACAAAAAATATGTATTTTTTGCATTTTTAGCATTTAATATCCAAATTATGCGATTTTATTTTAATTGATGTTTAATATTTGTGTAATAATTATTATTAGGAATTAATTAGTATTTTAAGATAATTTTGATTTTTATAATTTAATCTTATCATTTTTTGTTTTATTAATTCGTAATTAAAAAAAAAATAGAGAAGACAAATTCGGAATTGGGCCTCTTCCTAAATTTTAAATCTAGGCCCAAACCTATTCTACCCAACCCCATAACCCAAACCCATGACCCATGACCCATGACCCATGACCCATCCACTATACTACTATACACTATTCAAAACAAACCCTAAACCTAAAAACACAAAAAAATACACAAAGCCTCCATCTCTTCTTCCTCACACTACCCCATCCGCCCCACCCCCTTTCTCTCTTCTCCTTCTTCACCAACCAAACATTTCTCAACCATGGCTGCCACCTCCAGCCCGTCACCCTCCATTTCCGGCAGCAACAACGACGAAACAAACCTCCCCAGCCCCGTTACCCACCTACCCGAGAACTACCCTCGCCCAGTCGACGTCCAACCAAGCAGCTGCCATGAACGACCACTCATGCTCACGTCACAAATGACCCCAACTGTCCAGCTCGTCGTTACAGTCC
>MU669861.1:92602-106454 GCA_026770625.1 Nicotiana glauca | reverse complement strand
CCACTAAATGATGGATTATAGCTAGAAAGGATCATAGAAACGTTACCCAGTGATTTCCTCTTCAATTCCCACTCCAAATCGCCTTCTCCCGAGCTCCCAAATAATTTTTCAACTTTTGAAATTAAGCCTCGGATAACCCTTATCATAACAGTGATTTTTGCTTTTGCGGTCCAGGGACCGCTTCTGTGGTCCCGCTTGTGCGGAAAATCAACCGCATTTGCGGTTTAACTAAAGTCCCCAGGAACCGCTTGTGCGATCCAGGACCGCTTATGCGGTCACCGCATTTGCGGGCTTCCTTCCGCTTCTGCGGTCCAAGCCCATCCCTTCACTGACCGCTTATGCGACCACAATACCGCATCTGCGGAATCGCTTATGCGGCTCCTTTTCCGCAGATGCGGAAACAACAGAAGCAGCTGAACAAAACAATGCAACAACCTCCGAAATCTCTGTTTAACCACCCGAATTCATCCCGAGGCCCCCGGGGCCTCAACCAAAAGCACAGACATGACCTTTTACCTTATTCAAACTTATACCAATCCTTAAAACACCTAAAACAACGCCGAAACCTCGATGAGATCAAAGATTCAAGCCTAAGAACTTCAAGTTCATCCAAAACACGCTTTCGATTCAAAACCTAATCAACCCTCGTCCGATTGACCTGAAACTTTGCACGCACATCCCAAATGATATGACCGTGCTTCAGCAACTTCCGGAATCCCGTTCTGACCCTCGGATCAAAAATTCACTATCGGACCGAAAACTCCAAAAATTCAAACTTCGGCATTTCAAGCCTAAATGAGCTAGGGACCTCCAAATAACATTCCGAACACGCTCCCAACCTCAAAATCTCCTAACGGAGCTAACGGAACCATCGGATTCCCATTCCGAGGTCGTCTTCACACTGTTCCGAATACAGACCATTTTTCAACTCTTAAGCTCTCATTTAGGAACTAAGTGTCCCAAAACACTCCGAATCCTAATACCGAACGTCCCGACAAACCAAAATAGCAGAAAAGAACTTAGGGGAAGTAGTTAGTGGGGGAACAGGGCATAAATTCCAAAGACAACCGGCCGGGTCGTCACAATTTTAAGTTCAATCTCGAGTCATTTGGGTGCTACATCCCTGTGGTGTTTGCTTGGGTTTGTTGAAGCCATTTTGGGTCAAAATTACTCCAATTTGTTGTTGTGGTTAGCTGTTGGATACCAGTTGTATTACCTGCTGCTGATCTCTTCTCCTTGTTGTAATTCCAATTCCAGGTACACGCTCAAAACCACATTGATGTAACCACAACTTGGAATGAAATGCAATTGTATTGACTGATCTGTGTTCGTTTGGGTATATATATGGCCGTAATTTTTCAATCGATGAGTAGTGATGTATATTTGATTTGTTGGATTTGAACTGTATTAAGGACCACTTCTGGACTGTTTTGACTGCTTCAGTAGGTGAACATCTAGCTATAGTTTCATTGTAATTAATACTCGCCTAGTTTAGCATTTTGTTTAAAGTTAAATCCGAAGTGGTATAGACGTATAACTGCCTTGAGCCAGTATATGATATTCGTCTCAGTTCTAGATTTAATCTGAGTGTGTGTCTTCAATAGCTTCGTATAGTACTAATTAATATTAGCAGGTTATCAATAGTTTGCTTTCGTTGTTATATAGTTAGATTTGAATGAAGTATGAATTAGCTTACCCATGCCAGTATTAATAAAATAGTCAGGTTAACTCGTACGTCCAAACTGGGTTCGTTTGTAATTGATAACTAGAATTTCAATCTGTTAATGACTGTAGTGATGATGGACCCCAACTGGTTATTAAATTAATTGGATTGTCAACACATTGCTTATCTTCTAAAATCATAATAGTATAGTGGTCTTATGAACGATTTTGAGTGCCAATTTGGTGTGATGTGGTATTAAAAGAGTGTATCCATTTAGATATTGTCGTTGGGCTCACGTTGGCCCCAAAGGCACCTTAATTTTTCCATGATTCACGGAAGGGCATATATTTGGGCCCAAGGCCACTTTAGTTGCAATCTCGTGTGTTTGGACGGTTCCGGGGCCCATCCGCCCAGTTTCTGAACAGCGAGACCATGGTTGCTGTTCAAAGAATTTTGTTTTACTCGTTCCGTTTGTGGGCTTAATTGTTTGACATTGTGCTACTGGACTTTGAAACTTTCGCACATATTAGTCGATTAAGGTTATTTTTATATTTAGAGACGACCTAAGTAGAAAATTGTAGTTTGCTCTAGGATTGACCTTTAAATAAGAAATGATGAGACGAGCCTCGCCAAATAAAAATGTAAATTGCGGGGCCCTCATTAAAATGCCTATATAAAATACTTAGAATTTGGGGCGTGCCGTTTAGCGAATTTCACGGCCTCCCACAATGATAACAACCCATTAGCTGCTTTAGGCGCGCTTTTAATAATCTTACATTCCTAAACTCGGGTGTGCATTTCATGTGACCCAAATCAAATCCCAAAACGTTGAATAAAATATGTTTAGGATTGCGAGTGCATTTCATGTGATGCGATCCAAAGACACGTTTTAAACGACGTTCAACTTTCTTAAAATTTAAATAATAAGCGGTTAAAAGTTAAAATCGGCACATAGGTTCATCATGTAATAAAATCAGATTTTATCCAAATATAGCAGTTGAGCGACCGTGCTAGAACCACGGAACTCGGGAGTGCCTAACCCCTTCTCCCGGGTTAATAGAATTTCTTACTCGGATTTCTGGTTCGCGACTGTAAAATAGAGTCAAACCCTTTCCTCGATTCGGGATTCAAATTGGTGACTTGGGACACCATAAATCTCCCAAGTGGCAACTCTGAATCTATTAATAAACGAATCTCGTTTCGATTGTCACTTCAAGTTAGAAATAACTCCCTTTTATTATACCCTTCTGGGGGTGTAGTAGTGAAAAAGGAGGTATGATACCACACACATTCTCGACTTGCTTCATGAATAGCAATTATCTTAGCATGATTAGATGAAGTAGCCACAATTGATTACTTCGTCGATCGCCAAGATATGGCAATGCCTCCATAGGTAAACACATAGCCTGTTTGAGATCGAGCCTTGTGTGGATTGGATAAATACCCAGCATCGGCATAATCAACAAGATCAGGACTACAATTATTGCCATAAAATAAGCCCATATCGGTAGTTCCTTTTAGATACCGCAATATGTGTTTGATTCCATTCCAATGTCTCCTTGTAGGAGCAGAGCTATATCTTGCTAAGACATTAACTGAAAAGGTTTTGTCAGGCCTTGTAGTATTATCAAGATATATTAGTGCACCAACTGCACTAAGATATGATACTTCAGGACCTAGTAGCTCCTCATTCTTTTCTTGAGGTCGGAATGGATCCTTATTCACATCAAGTGATGGAAAACCATCAGAGTACTTAATGGATGTGCTCCATCTATGTAAAACCGTTTCAATACATTTTCTATGTAGGCAGATTGATGAACAAAAGTTTTGTTTGCCAAATGTTCAATTTGCAAACCAAGACATAATTTTTTCTTTCCGAGATCTTTCATCTCGAATTCCTTCTTTAAATAATCAATTGCCTTTTGGAGTTCTATAAGAGTTCCAGTAAGGTTTTTGTCATCAACATATACGGCAAGTACAACAAATTTTGATGTTTTTTTTTTATAAAAACGCATAGGCAAATGACATCATTTATATAGCCTTCCTTTAATAAATACTTACTAAGACGATTATACCACATTCATCCTAATTGATTTAGACCATACAAAGATCTTTGCAATTTGATTGAAAACATTTCTCGGGACTTTGAATTATGTGCGTTTGGCATTTTAAATCCATCAAGAATTTTCATGTATATCTCATTATCAAGTGAGCCATAAAGGTAGGCGGTAACCACATCCATTAAATGCATGTCAAGCTTTTCATGGACATTAAAACTAATGAGATAATGGAATGTTATAGCATCTATAACGGGTGAATATGGCTCTTCATAATCGACACCAGGCCTTTGTGAATATCCTTGTGCAACAAGGCGTGCCTTATATCTTTGTACCTTATTTTTCTCATTCCTCTTGCGTACAAAGACCCATTTATAGCCAACAGGCTTAACACTGTTAGGTGTTTGGACCACAAGCCCAAAAACTTCATGTTTTGCAAGTGAATTCAACTCTGATTGGATTGCTTCTTGCCATTTTGGTCAATCACGTCTTTGTCGACATTCTCCAATAGATTGAGGTTCAAGATCATCACTATCTTGCATAATGCTAGATGCAACATTATATGCAAAGACATAATCCACCACTATATCCACTCGATTCAAATTTGTCTCAATATCGATTGGATTTATTGATAGTTCCTTATTTTCTTGAGTCTCGGGCTCAGTGGATTCCTCATGAATCTTAGAATTTATTAAATCATGGAATTCTTCATGAAATTGTTTTGTAGTATCATTTTGATCATTTGTTTTCCTTTTTCTAGGATTTCGATCTTTGGGACCTAATGGTCTGCCACATTTTAGGCGTGCTTTTGACTCATTAGATATGGCACTATAAGATTGTCCAACAAGAACATCAATACGGATTGGAATATTCTCTGCAGGGATATGTAATTTTGTTATCCTTTTTAAATCCGTAAATGCGTCTGGCATTTCATTTGTTATTCTCTGCAAATGGATAATCTTTTGCACCTCTTTTTCATAAATAGAGGCATGTGGATGATGGATTTTTCCGCCAAATTTCCCATTTGGTTTCACCAACTTCTCCGCCTAATTTTGGGAAAAGTGTCTCATCAAATCGACAGTCTGCAAATCATGCAGTAAATAAATCCCCCGTCAATGTTTCGAGGTAGCGAATAATTAAGGGCAATTAAAACCCAACATATATCCCTAACCTTCTTTGCGAACCCATTTTAGTGCGATATAGCGGTGCTACAGGCACATATACTGCGCATCCAAAAATTCTTAAATAGGCTATATTAGGTTCATGACCCAAAACTAATTGCAACGGGGAATATTAATGATAATTTGTCGGCCTGAAACGAACTAGCATTGCTGCATGCAAAATGGCGTGACCCCAAACAGAAGTGGGCAACCTCATTTTCATGAGTAACAATCTTGCTATCAATTGCAGACGTTTAATTAATGAATCTGCAAGACCATTTTGAATGTGAACATGAGCTACATGATGTTCCACTTTTATTCCAATTGATAAGCAATAATCATTAAATGCTTGGGATGAAAACTCAGCAGCATTATCAAGTCTAATAGACTTAATTGGATTATTGGAAAAATTATATCCATAATCAAATTATTTGTGCCATTAATTTTGCAAATACGAGGTTGCGAGATGACAATAAGCACACATGGGACCATCTAGAAGATGCGTCTATTAAGACCATAAAATATATAAATGACCCACTAAGTGGGGGAATAGGTCCACAAATGTCCCTTTGTATACATTCCAAAAACGCAGGGGACTCAATTCCAATATTTGTTGGTGATGGACAAATAATTAACTTGCCTTGATAACAAGAAGTGCAAGAAAATTTATTATTTAAAAGAATATTTAAATTCTTTAATGAATGCCCATTTGAGTTTTCTATAATTCGTCTCATCATAATTGATCCAGGGTGTCCCAATCGATCATGCCAAAGTACAAAATTATTGGAATCAATAACCTTTTGGTTTACGGTAGAATGTGCCTCAATTGCACTAATTCTTGTCCAATACAGACCACAAGATAAGATGGAAACTTCTCAATAACCCTCTTTTGGCCAGAGATATTCTTGGTAATGATGAGATATTCAAGATTATTCTCATCTATTGTCTCAATATGATATCCATTTCGACGGATATCTTTAAAACTCAACAAGTTCCTCTTGGACTTGGAGGAGAACATTGCATTGTCTATGATAAGAATTGTTCCGTTAGGCAAAGTTATAGTAGCTCTTCCAGAACCTTCAATTAATTTACTACTACCAAAAATTATAGTAACATCTCTCTTACACATACTTAAATGAGAGAAATATTTCTTCTCTTTGAATATTGTATGTGTCGTACATGAATCTACTAAACAAATATTTTTACAATTGAACTTTAATCCAAGTTTACTTTGTGAGATATCCATATTTGCTTCCCATATTTTGACATACAAAAGAAATATACAAATAAATATTAGTATATTCTTGTCTATTAAATAAATTCATGAATTTATTCTAGCATTTAACAAGAAAAAAATTGAATGAATGGATATGCTAAAACAATCTCTTTTGATTTATTTTCTTAGACGTTGGTTACTATTTATGGATAAAATAATCTCTAAGTTGCAATTAGTACACTGTTTACCAAACAAAAACGAAACACAACTTAGATGAATTCTAAATTACAATTCTGAGAACAAGTTATTTATTTGTTTATTCTACTGCATCTAGTTTTATATAATATTATAGTATAAGCAATGTGCATTAGGAGTTCGGAATGTATCAGATATCTTTCAGTAATGCAGTATCCTCACATAGTTGATCTCAAAATCAACTATTTCCTAAGTGTTCTGGGACAACGTTTCTTCTCAGGGTTAACCTTCAAGTAGGAGAAACAATTAATTTGAAAATCCAACCTTATGTATTTTATTTGGCAGACAACAATTATTACTTTAATAAAGAATATGACAATCCTTAAACTAAGCAAACTAAAAATATTGTTTAAAACAAAAATTAAAATTATATTTAATCAAAACGAACTAACACTATTTCATAAAACAAATAATATTGATTGATACTAATGACTACTACTCATGTAAAGAACTATGATTACATAATATTTATTCACTAACTACAACAGATAGCTAAAATAAAAATAAAAAATTGAACTACTCAATTATCTTTAACCACAGATCCATCACCGATCAAGTGTTTATTTTTTCATCAGGGCGCTCAAAGAAGTCTACCACATTTAAGTGGGTGAAGTCAAAATCATTGTCCGAGACAAAATTTGCTTCATGGCCTTTATTCTTTAGAGATGCTTGATAAAGCTCAACCAAATATCTTGGTACACGATAAATATTTGCCCAATGCCCTTTTCCACCATTCAGTTTCCGAACCGTTTGCCTTTGGCTTCTCATCTTTCCCTTTCCACTTTTGGTGGTTATTTTTCTTTGAAGGGTGATTAACACCGGGAATATTTCTTCCTTGTCCACGGCCATGGCCACGACCACGACCACGAATAGGGCCACAGCCTTTTCCACGCTTAGCATAATGAGAATACACCTCATCCACTTCAGGCAGTGGTGTAGACCTAGTGGGTCGATTTTCGCGATTTCTCATGAGCAAGTCATTGTTTCGATCAACCACGAGGAGAAGAGAAATCAGTTCAGAGTACTGCTTGAACCCTTTTTCTCTGTACTGCTATTGCAGAACCATATTGGAGGCATGAAATGTTGTAAACGTTTTTTCAAGCATATTGATGATAGGCTATAATTGCATATTTTATTCACTTATCACACTCAAATTTACTGCACTTTAATTGAGTTTGAGCTTTAATCGCTAGTATCTTACACTAATTGTGTGTTTTATGCCTTGTAGGAGTGATTCCGAGCTATGTAGATGTTATGAAATGAATTCATGTGATTTGGAGCTTTGAAGTCTGAGTAAAAACCCAAGAAATTAAGCCAGGATTAATGGATGATAGAGCAACAAAATGAAGAATCGAGTAGGCATATTGCACATTGTCTAGTAAAATGCACGTAACTTTTTACTCAGAATTCCATTTGGGCTACACAATATATAGTTGGAAAGCCAACTCAAAGGGATACAACTTTCATGTTTTACGTTTTTCCAAATTCCTAACATAATAGGGTTAAAAATGCGGACGAAACCGCGACCGCGGACCTGATGCGGGCTAAGGCAGTATACTTGCCATATACCGCGTTCGTGCAGCGCCCCCGACCGCGGCCGCAGCCATCCAGGCCTGAAAACTTATACTTTTTTGCATAGGAGAAGGTAAAATTATTTGGACCCGACCCTACTTGGTATATATACATGGAAAATGGTATTTTAAGGGGTTTGACACACTTTTGACATAATTTAGACCTAAGGAGGCAGGGGAGACATATTTTTGACAGAGATTCGACCTTAGGAGGCAGAGACACAATAGGAGCAAGGCGGGGAATTCTTCAATGATTCTTTCCTTCCTATTCCTATTTTTCATTATTTGTTATGCTTTTTAGTATTGTAGTTTTACATACTATTATGAATAACTAATTTGTTATCTAGGGTTTTGATGGAATTTTTTGTAGGATAAATTTTTGTTATGTTTTTATATAATTGAGTCGTTGGATTTCTGTACTTGTTCAACTATGTGTTTATTGTTGTTGATTGAATGACCATCGATTGACTGTGCCTATTTATTATGTGCTGCTTGAGAAAGGATACATATTTAGGTGGTTGTTGAATAACATCACTCCTAACGTATGTGAGAAATCGATACAGTGGGTTTAAAGGTAGGTTTAGAAATAACAAAGCCTTGACGTGGTCATAATGAGAGGTTAGATAAAGCCAACTAGCATAGTAAATTGTTGTAGTTGCTCGAAAGAGAATTACGATATCTAAAGTGCTCACGATCAGTAGAGAATACATTGGTAAAATTGTAGGGAATATAGCTAGAAGGATTCCGACAATTGAAGAAATCATAACTCTAGACCTCATTAATTTAGTATCCAACCCTTTGTATCGTTAGTTGATAATTTTACTGCTTTGTAGTATTTACTAGTTAATTAGTTAGAAATATAAATCTCAATCTTTATAATTTAGAAAATTATTCAATCTTGTCTTCTTAGTGATATTAAACAGATACAACTAAGCCTTAGTTCTCTGTGGGATTCGACTCCAAAATTTTAGACCGGATTATATTTGCAGCGACCGCTTATCCTTCTTAGGACTAGAGTTGGGCGTGATCAACTTTTGGCGCCGTTGCCAGGTAACTAACGATGTAGTTGTAGTTGTATATATTGCTAGGGTTCAAGTTTGAACTTTTATTTTATTTTTTTTATTGTTTTTTTTATATAACTATTGAGTTGAGAAACATGACGTCTTGGAATTATGGGAATTTAGGTGTAGATAATTCTACTAATGATCTACATACATATTGTGAAGGAAACCACCCGTGGAAAAAAAATTTTAAAATGTTCCTGAGAGCGAGTTATATGCACCAACTCAATCTTATTTGTGGAATGTATGTGATGTGTGTGATGGTAAAAATGGTCACTTTTATGGTTGTGCTTATATTTCTTATCTTCCCCCAACCCCTTACTATGATGGTTCTACCTTTTCTTGTGAAGTTAATGGGAATGAAGAACCTGGGGATGCAGACATGAAGGAGATCAAGGATATGTTAAAGTACCTTCTGAAACAAAATAATGAAAAACAATTGCAGATAGAAAGGCAAGAGGCAACTACTCGCAAGTTGGAGGCTCAATTGAGTCAAGTGGTTGGAACTTTTAATGCTCAACAAGCCAATACTAAGGATAGTAGCCAAGAAAAGTAGGAATTTGAAGTGTTAATTGGGTAGGTAAGAGTAGAACATCAACAACCTAGCCAACTACAATTTGAGGATGTCAATATTGAAGAAGTGAGACTAGAGTCAGCTAAGGGCATTGAGGATACAAATTTTGTTGACTCTAGTATCATTGATGTTGAGGATGCTGAAAGTCCTGAAGTTCATGTGTGTGAGCGCATTGGTCCTCACTCCAAATATTTTTCTACATTGTGCTTGGATGACGATATGAAAATAGAGTCATCCGAGCTGATTGAGAAGTCAAGGAATGAGGAACAAGGTGCCTACATTCTGGAATTTTTCTTGCCAGAAAGACAGGACTACATATCTCATCTAAAAGCCAATAAGTGTAGAATATTACAATGGTTGCTTGGGCCAGTTAGATTTGTTCCTCCACCCCTAGAGCATAGCCAAAAACTTGATGCCAAATTGGGGATTCAATTCATAAGCTCGAGGTGCAGGCAAAAAGTGATTCGCATCGTGCCGCGACGTTAAATCAAGCGCTTGTTGTGAGGCAACCCAGCTTTATTGCTTTCTTTTATTATTATTATTATTATTATTATTATTATTATTTTTAATTGTATTATTTTTGTAGTGTCAGTTTTTTTTATTTTCTAGGAATATGGAAAGCAAAGATATTGGAAGGATGCAACAACAACTCAAATGGTTGGAACTAAGTGTGAGGTACCCGCACAAATGATCAAGCTTGGGAGAAGTCTGAGTACCCCGTGAGTTGTTAGTGCTTCGGCCTTTGGCATACCAAGGAGTCTCTTTTACCCTTTTATTAGTTATGTTGTGCATTGGGGACAATGCACAATTTTAAGTGTAGGGTGAGGAGATTGTCTAGGTGATTTTCTATGCTATTTTAGTTGTGTTAGTTTAATTGAATAATTTTTTTTAAATAGAAAAGATTGGACTTTTCCCGACGATGGATCTATTAGACAATTTTCTTGAGCTATTTAAGTCTAAAGAAAAAATAAAATGAAAAGATTTTCTTTTGTTAGGTAGTGTAGCAATCCCCCCTTGGTTTTTTTTGTGCCACGGTTCTTTCCCAAGGGTTTTATTTAAACCGGGTGTAGTTAGTTTTTTTAGGAATAGGAGTCATTGTCTAGTATTTTGAATTGAAGCAATATCTCTTGACTTGGTTATGCCTTGAGAATAGTGAGTACTTTGGTTGTGACGCTTAGGCTCAGTTTTTGACTCTTGTATAAGTACCTTAAATTTTATGATCTTAACCTTGCTTAACTGCTTTGACTAGATTGTCTTGATGAAACTAATCCTGAGTGAGTTATGTGTAAGGATTTGTTATATTCTATGTGTCACACCTCCTTTTTCCGCTACCGTACCCCGCAAAAGGTGTGGTAAAGGGAGTTTTTCCAATTAAAGGACAATCGAAACGTGATTTATTTATTAAGAGTTGGAGTCGCCACTTGAGAGATTTATGGTGTCCCAAGTCACCAGTTTGAATCCCGAATTGAGGAAAAAGTTGACTCCGTATTACAGTCTACGAACCAGAAATCCGGATAAGGAATTTTGTTAACCCGGGAGAAAGTGTTAGGCATTTCCGAGTTCCGTGGTTCTAGCACGGTCGCTTAACTGTTATATTTAGCTTAAATTATCTGATTTTATAACATGCTTTAACTTATGTGTAAATTTTAACTTTTAACCGCTTTTATTCATTTAAAAAAAAGATTGAACGTCGTTTAAAACATGTCTTTGGATCTCGTCACATGAAATGCACCCGCGATCCGGAACATATTTTATTCAACGTTTTGGAATTTGATTTGGGTCGCATGAAATGCACACCCGATTTTAGGGAGGTAATATTATTAGAATCGCGCCTAAAGCGACTAACGCGTTGTTATCTTTTGGGAAGGCCGTAAAATTCGTAAAACGGCTCATCCCGAAGTCTAAAAATTAATACAATATTTATTGAAGGCCCCGCAAATTATGTACTTTGTTCGGCGAGGCTCATCTCATTTTATTATTTTAAAAAGGGAATTCAAGCTAAACTCTCGAGGGCCATAACTTATTGGAAATAAAATACACCAACCAAGACAAAATTTGGAAACTGACTTATACGAACTGCCAGAATGTTGAACACTTAAGAATTCTTCTTCAATTGAATAAAATTAATGAGCGGTATTCTTTCAATAAAAATTATAACAACGCATATTAAGCGAAATAAAAAATTTAAAATCAAACTAAACATAAATAATATAATCATGATGGAATAACAAATTCAAACACATCCAATGGCTTTCCTCAAATGTCACCATAACAGCTAATAGTATAAAACTTTTCAAGTGTCATCAATAAAGCTAAAAACATATGTATTTAAGCTCATTCTTGATCCAAATATGCACAAAGTGCTGCCAATATGTGAAACACAAACTTATTAACTCGAAAAATTGACTTTTTTAGAACAAGAAATTCTCAAAGTGAGGAAATAAGAGTAAGTATTGCCCATGTCCTTTCTAGAATTAATTAACACTCAACAAAACTAACTTGAACCAAATTTGACAAACAGCAACATCCGTGTCTGATTAAATCAGAAGATGAAAAAACATCCAAAAGTAAATTCCATGAACCCAAAGTTAAAACTAATCAAACAACAAAGAAAATGACTGAAACTGGTCCAATGGAAGCCAAAAACCAATCAGCTATTTTGCGACACTCAATCAGAAGTATCACAGGCCTCTCACTAACAGTTCTTACAGTAATGCATCATCAAATCAAAGCAGCCTACACTAACTAATTTAAAACAGACGAGAGGCAGCACTACCATCCTCACGACTAAAACACATAAGAAGTTGAGTATTAATAACTATACTAACAATAAGAAGCTGAATATCAATACATATACTAACAGTTATGCCAGCCAACATGTTCAATGTATTTTATGTGATTTTCATCTATAGTGTTCAACCAATAATAGTCCCAGCATTCACATTGAACAATAACCTAAACTTTTCTCTTATCACCAAACATTCACGGCATATATATGCTCAATCTCAGGCTTGCCTTTACAGAACCAAATCAAAGTAGCTAAAACTTCAATCTAATATGTACATGCAGCTTAATGTGAAAGAAAACGGGATAAAACAAAAGACACCAGCTGAGACATCAACTTATATCCAAAACATTCTCTATTTGAAGTGCAGATTCACATCTTTACACATTGTTTGTGGTTATAGAAGATACCTGGAAATTAGAACAGGAAATGAAAGGCGAAGGATCAGCAGAATAACAACACAGCAAAAACAGTAATGCAACAGTCCAGTAACATATCAAAAACCAGTAGAACTCCAGAAAATACCAACAGCAACACCAAAACAAAGTCAGCAACTAACTGAACCCCTAAACCCTTTAAAATCAAACTCGAACAAACTGAGTTTCAATGAAACAGTAGCAACACTCAAGCTCAGTTCTCTCCTCAATCTCAAGCTGATTTTCGACAGTAAAAGAAAAGTAAACTCTCCAGGCTTTTTTTAGCTTTTCAACTCTGACCTTCTTTTCATTCAAAAGCCAGCCCCTCATTATGTCCTAAATGTTCTTATTTATATCCAAAAACAGACCCCTCCTCCTGATTTTAAGCATTGAGTGGACCATTAACTATCCTATCTTAGGCCTTAAAATCAGAAAGATGTCTCCACTATTAGTTATCTATCAACTATTCAATCCCACTTAGAATTATCTCCATTAAGTTCATTAGCAGCCTTTAGTTTAATTACTAGTGGTTCAAATTTTAGTTAACCCCTGAATTACTGCCCTAATCCCCTGTTATTGCACCCATCAGCTATAACCAATTCTCTTTAATGAGAAGACCTAACAACTGAACAAACTAATTCCTAATTCAACTGGACAAATGAAGCTAAATTTGAGCTAAAACCAGGTTAAAGGTGAATACATTGTTCCTTACAGTCATGGAAACAAACAAAAGAACACAATGAACTGAACATTCCTGGAAGCAGTAATTATTTACTAGCTAAGAGACTCATACTGAACTTTACATGGGATCCAAATATCAGGCAAAACAAATTAGGGCAAAAGTACAATTTAAACAAATTACACAATTGACCTACGGACATAGATTCATATTATCCATATTTAAAATAGAATTATACTTCTAAATCAAACCTAAACAAGAACAAGTGAACATTGTAAATACACTGAATTCATCTGCGACAAAAATGATAGACCACACAGATGAAACAACTTGAACCAATAGTAACAGCTAACAATTAACAGGACTGATCATAGTTTTCTTTTATACAAGAATTCATGGATACTGACTTCAAAAT
>MU669861.1:70497-91657 GCA_026770625.1 Nicotiana glauca | reverse complement strand
CATTCATTTCAGTTGAAACTTCAAACTAAGTTTGAAGCCGAAACGGACCTTAATCGAGTGTTCTCCATTGAGAACACACGACTAAGGTCGGTCACGACCTCAGTTTTTTCCCTTTTGGATTGATTCTCAGTTCTTGGTTCTTCTATGGTTCGTCCAGTTCTAGCTTGATTTGAGCAAAACTAATATGGGCTTTGGGACGAGGGTGGCCTAGTGGTTCAGTGGTGTAGATTTGGGAAGGTTTAGGGTTGGCGCCGCCACCAAGGAATCTTGTGGCGGTGCTAGGGTTCTTGGCTCGAAATTGAAATTCGATGAATCTTGGGTTGATTCGAAGGTAACTAATGGTAGTTTAGGGATGAAGGTGGTCTAGTGGTCAACGGGTGTAAGTTTGGTGTCCATCGGAGAAGATGAAGTTTTGACCGCTTCTTCGATTGAAGATTCGAGGAGTTCTGGGGCGATTCGAAGTTAGCTATTATGATGGTTGGAACGAGGAGGTTGAGGGGAGTTCAGGGTGTGAAGATGGGGTAGTTTGGACCACCGGAACCGCCGTGAGGCGATTTCTGGTGGCGGAGGGCGGTGTTTGAAGGCGGAGGGTGCTGGGCCTGTCTCTAGGTTAGAGATGAAGGCTGGGGGATATGGCTTAGGGGGGTGTGGGGTGAGGTTTTAGGAATATATAGTTAAGTGAAGATTAAATCCAAACTGTTCAATCAAGTAAGATCGACGGCTTGGATCAATCATCTTGAGGGGAACGGTGTCGTTTGGGAGATGATGGGGGCGGATGGGTTTGGGGAATGGGTCGAGTTGGTGAGACGGGTTGGGAGATGGGATGAGGGCCGTTGGATTGATGTGGATTGAACGGCTGAGATTGGTTGACTTGAAACATCGTCGTTTCATTGAGGCTGGAGACGGACTGAACCGTTCGATCTAACGAGATCGACGATTCAGATCAAATATGACAAAAACGACGTCGTTTGGTTTGGTCGAAAAGTTTGACCGGATGGGGCGTTGATTGGGCCTGGGTTGGGGTATTTTTGTGCAAATTTGGCCTGGATTGGGAATTTAATTCCTGATTTTGGCCCAATTTGATTTTATTTTAATTCTTTTCTAATTATTTCCAAAATTAATACTAACATCTCCTAAATTAAATTATAAATCCCAATCAACTTAAAATACTACTTTGTTCCAATTAATAATTATCATACACAATTAAATACCAATTTTAAAAGAGAAATCACACAATTTGACTTTAAACCCAAAAAAATGCGAAATACATATTTTTATGATTTTTTTTCATTTTTCTAAAACATTTAGTTATTAACTAACTCAAAATATCTATTAATTTGTAAAATACAATTACAACATATTTTGTATTTTCTATTAATTTAAACATATAAACATGTACGGACACAAGCAAATGACGACATAAAATACTATGGAAATTCACAAAAATGCACACAATAAAATCGACAATTTTTATTTTGATTCCTTTGGGAGTAGTTCGTGTGGAGCAAAAATTACGTGCTCACAGCTGCCCCTCTTTGCCCGTAAACACGAAGAGTTTTCGTGCAAAGACAAAGTGAGCCGATACGAGCGATTTTTGCCCGTTTGAACACTCCGTGTGAAGCGTTTTTGAAATATTTGACCGAACCTTTGCTTCAAAAGGTCTCCTACATATCCTTGGCTAAAAAGGAATCAGGTCAATGTAGTTCGGGAAGTTTCGGTAGCTGGGACTACCATGATGCTGTGGTTTTTGCTGTTACTATTGTTGCTGCTGCTGCTACTACTTACTGACCTCCTTATTACACCATGCTAAATAGAAAATGAGAAACTAGACTAAACTAGCCTATGAATTACGACATCTTATCTAGCTCTTAAACTTGCTCTTATGTCTCGTGTTGCCTTGTTTGGACTGTTTGTTTCTCTCTTGGGAGCTTCGAATTGTTTTCCTTTCGAAGCTTGAACTGCCTTCTCCTGACCATTGTTGCCTTTCTTTCGATTTCTGAACTTGGATTTGTGCTGGGGATCTTGTTGTAATCCTCCGCTTTACTGACTTCACCTTGAAATGTATTCCTCTGTTATACGGGCGGGCTCCCGACTTCAACCTTCAACCTTCAACTTGAAATGTATTCCTCTATTGTACGGGCGGGCTCCCGACTTCAATCTCCAACTTGAAATGTATTCCTCTGCTATACGGGCGGGCTCCCGACTTCAATATTCAACTTAAATATATTCCTCTGTTATACGGGCGGGCTCCCAACTTCAAAACTTGAAATTTAAAGACTGAAATGTATTCCTCTGTTATATGGGCGGCCTCCCAACTTCAAAACTTAAAATTTAAAGACCGAAATGTATTCCTCTGTTATATGGGCGGGCTCCCAACTTCAAAACTTGATCTTTAAAGACTGAAATGTATTCCTCTGTTATATGGGCGGGCTCCCAACTTCAAAACTTAAACTTTAAAGACTGAAATGTATTCCTCTATTATATGGGTGGGCTCCCAACTTCAAAACTTGAAATTTAAAGACTGAAATGTATTCCTCTGTTATACGGGCGGGCTCCCAACTTCAAAACTTGAAATTTAAAGACTGAAATGTATTCTTCTGTTATACGGGCGGGCTCCTAACTTCAAAACTTGAAATTTAAAGACTGAAATGTATTCCTCTGTTATATGGGCGGGCTCCCGACTTCAAAACTTGAAATTTAAAGACTGAAATGTATTCCTTTGTTATATGGGCGGGCTCCCAACTTCAAAACTTGAAATAAACGTCATTCCCCTTTTGTTATCTTAGGTGAAAAAATTCATCAGACTAAGATTTTCAATGAAAGTTTCAACAGACTAAGATTTTGAATCTAGGAGATAATTCATCAGACTAGGTCCAATTTTTGTGTGATCTTAACTTAAAATGTAAAGACTGAAATGTATTCCTCTGTTATACGGGCGGACTCCCGACTTCAACAATAACTTTGAAAATAAAACGCCATTATTATTATCTTAGGAGAGATGGTTCATCGGACTAAGATTTTGACTCTAGGAGATAATTCATCAGACTAGGTCCAATTTTGTGTGATCTTAACTTAAAATTTAAAGACTGAAATGTATTCCTCTGTTATACGGGCGGGCTCCCGACTTCAACAATAACTTTGAAAATAAAACGCCATTATTATTATCTTAGGAGAGATGGTTCATCGGACTAAGATTTTGACTCTAGGAGATAATTCATCAGACTAGGTCCAATTTTGTGTGATCTCAGGAGAAAGATTCATCGGACTGAGATTTTAACTCTAGGAGATAATTCATCAGACTAGGTCCATTTTTGTTGTCTTACTTGAAACCTTCCAATTGTTGTTTCCTTCTTCTTGTTGTTTTATCTGAAACCTTCCACTTGTTGCCTTTCACTTTTTATTATCTTATCTGTAACTTCCCAACTATTGCTTTCCACTTTTGTTATTTGTTCTAAGTCTTTTCGACTGTTGCCTTCACTTCTTTTTTGTCATCTTTTCTAAGTATCCAATTGACTTCTTATTATCTTAGGAGAAAATTCATCGGACTAAGATTTTTTATCTTGAGAAAAAATTCATCGGACTAAGATGTTTATCTTAGGAGAGAAATTCATCGGACTAAGATTTTTTATCTTAGGAGAAACAATTCATCGGACTAAGATTTTTTCATCTTAGGAGAAATAATTCATCGGACTAAGATATTTTCATCTTAGGAGAAACAATTCATCGGACTAAGATTTTGATCTTAGGAGAAAAACATCCATCGGACTAAGATTTTTTTATCTTAGGAGGGAATTCATCGGAATAAGATTTTTTTATCTTAGGAGAAAAACATCCATCGGACTAAGATTTTTTATCTTAGGAGGGAATTCATCGGACTAAGATTTTTTATATTAGGAGAAAAACATCCATCGGACTAAGATTTTTTATCTTAGGAGGGAATTCATCGGACTAAGATTTTTTTATCTTAGGAGAAAAACATCCATCGGACTAAGATTTTTTATCTTAGGAGGGAATTCATCGGACTAAGATTTTTTATCTTAGGAGATAAACATCCATCGGACTAAGATTTTTTATCTTAGGAGGGAATTCATCGAACTAAGATTTTTTTATCTTAGGAGAAAAACATCCATCGGACTAAGATTTTTATCTTAGGAGGGAATTCATCGGACTAAGATTTTTTTTATCTTAGGAGAAAAACATCCATCGGACTAAGATTTTTATCTTAGGAGGGAATTCATCGGACTAAGATTTTTTATCTTAGGAGATAATTCATCTGCTTTGTTCCTGTTACATACAAAGAAAAGTTTTGTCAGTTTTGAAAATGGTGGTCGGTTATGACATTCTCGTTGGGGATGACTTCCTCCTTTAAAAGCTCTGTTTCGCCCGACTGCTTTGAATTTTGAGGGCGACTTCTACTTCACTCAAACGTATGTTTCATTCCCTTAAACTTGCTAGGGATAACACTTCCTTCTGTTATCTTCCTACTTCCTCAAGTGGATACCTGACTTCAACAAAACAAAACGCCATTCCATTCTTCAGGCGGGCACCTGACCTCAACTATGATTTAAAACTTCAAATACAATTCAAAAAGATAATGCCTTTCCGTTCTTCAGGCGGGCACCTGACCTCAACTATGATTTAAAACTTTAAATATAATTTAAAAAGATAATGCTTTTCCGTTCTCCAGGCTGGCACCTGACTTCAACAACAACTTAAAAATAAAACACCATTCCGTTCTTCAGGCGGGCACCTGACCTCAACTATGATTTAAAACTTTGAATATAATTTAAAAAGATAATGCCTTTCCATTCTCTAGGCGGGCACCTGACTTCAACAACAACTTAAAAATAAAACGCCATTCTGTTCTTCAGGCGGGCACCTGACCTCAACTATAACTTAAAACTTCAAATACAATTTTTAAAAGATAACGCCTTTTCGTTCTTCAGGCGGGCACCTGACCTCAACTATGATTTAAAACTTTAAATATAATTTAAAAAGATAATGCCTTTCCGTTCTCCAGGTGGGCACCTAACTTTAACAACAACTTAAAAATAAAACGCCATTCCGTTCTTCAGGCGGGCACCTGACTTCAACAACAACTTAAAAGGTAACGCCTCCGTTCTACGGGCGGGCTCCCGATTACAACAATTTAA
The DNA here is from genome assembly GCA_026770625.1 of Nicotiana glauca. Classification (NCBI taxonomy): domain Eukaryota; kingdom Viridiplantae; phylum Streptophyta; class Magnoliopsida; order Solanales; family Solanaceae; genus Nicotiana; species Nicotiana glauca. The sequence goes on along the minus strand of MU669861.1, from coordinate 86,504 downwards.
AAGGGTAACGCCTCCGTTCTACGGGCGGGCTCCCGACTACAACAACTTAAAAGGTAACGCCTCCGTTCTACGGGCGGGCTCCTGACTACAACAACTTAAAAAGGTAATGCCTTCGTTCTACAGGCGGGCTCCCGACTTCAACAACTTTAAAGGTAACGCCTCCGTTCTACGGGCGGGCTCCCGACTACAACAACTTAAAAAGGTAATGCCTCTGTTCTATGAGCGGACTCCCGACTTCAACAACTAAAAAAAGTAATGCCTCCGTTCTACGGGCGGGCTCCCGACATCAACAACTTAAAAAAATGCACTCGTGTTGCCGGTGTTCCCCCTGTCTCCCGAACCATTTCTTTCTACTTGAAGTACTCTTTTTTAATAACTGCTTCCCTTAAAACTTGTGTTGTCTTCCCTCGAAACTGCTGGGGATAACACTGTTGGGGAATTATTTACTTAACTACTGGGGATAATGCTGCTGGGGAATTACTTACTTACCTGCTGGGGATAATACTGCTGGGGGAATCTCCTTTCTTCCCCTCCTTCTTTTTTTTTTTAGTTCCTTCAAAACTTTTATTTTCTCTCAATACTGATGGGGATAAAAATGTTATCAGCTGGGGATAACGCTGCGGGGGGTTTTCATTCCAGTGCTTGAAAACTGCTGGGGATGACACTGGCTTCTTGATTTTTCTGAAAGCAAGTTTCATCCTTTTTGTTCTGTCCGCTGGGGATACAACTCCTTTCATTAAAACTTGTTGTTTTCTTTCTTTCAACCCGGCTGGGGATAACACTTGTTCTAAGCCCACTTCCCTTAAGACTGGTGTTATCTTTCTTCTTCCCCAAGTAGATACCTGACTTCCAGAAAATTTTCCAAATGAAAAGAAAAAATTTCTGCCCCAGTTTGATGATCCTCCTTGCATCAGCATACCTCTCTGTCATCAATGACATTTCCCGTCCCTGTTTTGCATCAAAGAAAAATTTTGGTCAATTTAAAATGTGGTGGTTGGTTGTGATACTCCTGCTGGGGATGGTTCTCCTCTTCTTGCTCGACCGTCTTGAAACTTGGCCGATAATTCTGACCTTCTCGAGGATTCCTTATTCACAAATCTTTCAACCATTGACCTACTTTATCCTCTTATCTGACTCCATATCTTTTCCATGACAACTGATTCCACTTTGAAGATCCTGCATGTTTTGCTGATAAACCCCTTTCTTCGTTCATCGGTGTTATTGAGAACACCTTTTCTGCTGGGGATATCCCTCTTCTTTTTGTGGCATAGCTCAAGAACTGGCATTTCCCCGCCCTCTGAGTCTCACATGATTTTCCCCAAATCACGTCCATCGCTCTCTGCGTTGTTCTTTCTTGATTTGTCCACTGGCCTTGGCCTTGAGGTCTATAACCTTTGATTTCTGCGGGGGATATCCTTCTTGACACTGGTCCATCCTTTTGTCAAACTCATCTTGCTGGGGATATCCTTCTTGACACTGGCCTTGCGCTTGTTCCTCCCTGACTTATACCACTTGGATGTACTAGTCAGATCTCATTTTGCATAATTGGAAAGCTGATGGCAGATTTTGAAGTCATTTCTCATTTGTTTTGACCAAACAGACTCTGTTGGGGAATTTTTCGATGAAAGGAGAAAGATAAAAGGAAAAAAAAATAAAAGACAAAGGGATGACTCTCTAACAAGAAAAAAATAAAAACCTATCAAACGCGGATACCAACTCTACTGGTCATGACATACACATATGGCCTATCCTCACAATTTCTGTCTGGTGATTTCTATCTGATTCTCACCCTTTATTTGACTTGTAGTGCCCGAAGGGTTTTCACTATCAAGCCTCTCTCTTTTTGGCTTTTCTCTCAACTCACAGTCACCTCAAGGTGCCCGTGAAGGTTTTCACCAATAAGACTCTCTCATTTGTATTACTTTTCAGCTGGGGATTGGGGTGTTACCACTAAGACTCTCTCATATTTCTTTTCTTCAGGGGATCAGAGTCTTTTCTGCTGGGGATCGGAGTGTTATGCTCGCCGATAAGACTCTCTCATTTACCTGACTTGGCATCTTTTGCAGACTGATCGGAAGGTCTTTCTTTGGACCGTAATGTGGGATTTTGGATAGGCTAGAAAGAAGGTATTAAAGGCTCAAAACAAAAACAACTTCGGGTTCAAAATTTCAACCTTCAGAACTAGGTTTATTTACAACAAATACAACCTTTGCCCCAGTTTCTTGCTTGGGGACTTTTTAATTTTTTTTTTAACACTATGACCGAGCTGTAAAGTGCCTACGTATCCTCTTTGAGGAATCAGGTCAAACGTAGTTCCTACCTGATTTCCTTGTCACTTATTACTATTTTTCTTTTCTTTTTCTCTTTTCTTATCTCTCTTTTTTTCTTTTTGTTGTTTTTTGTTGTTTTCTTCTTCTTCTTCTTTTTTCTTCTTTATCTTCCATGTTTGTGCTTCTAATCTTTGCTACTGATTCCGAAGGAGGGATATGAAAGAAAACAAATAAATCTCAAAGGGTTGATGAAGGATAAAGTGTTTGGGTAGCAGAATAAAATGCCTTCATTATTCCAATCTTCAAAATATACCAAGCGCACACAACGCGGCTAAACATTTGTGACATCTTCTGATTGTGTATACTTGATAGTTATATCCACACATTTGTTTTCTTCATTTGTCATTTTTAACGCACCGTTGGGAAACACTCTCATTTTCATTATCATGAGCGACCCCTGTCAATTTTGCCAGCTCGCCTTTACGGTTTTCTTTATGTTTTACTTGCCCCAGTTTCACATGACTCGGGCTTCAAATAATCTCAGACCGTTCTTATTTCCTTTGAATGTCCTGATCAACTTCCAATTGCTTCATGATTAACTTTTAAGATTAGGCCAACTGTGTGCGCATGTCATGTCACTAGAATCGGCGTTTGAACAAAATACACAACAAAAGGATAAAAGAACTAAACAAAGAAGATGACTGGAAATAATAAAAGACCGGAATTTTCATTAGACTATCGGTGAACGGTTCGAACAATCAAAACAAACAAAATAAACCAGAGTACAACCCTGAAACAAACCTGGACAAAACTAAGCAAACCGCTATGACAAAATGGAAGGATAAGAGGGTTTGACACAAGACAATATCCGGATCACAACCCTAAAATAAACTGGACAAGAGAAATGATAACAAAATAAACCACCAAAGCTCTACTTTGGCTAACCAAGGAATGGAGCATCTTCCCAACCACCAAGCACGGCATCCTAGCCAATGGGTTCTGTCTCAACAATACCAAGAACTTTGGCTGGTGTCTGCTGCATCCGGATTTTGCACGCCAATGTCACCTGCATCAACAAGCTCCTGAATTGCTTTCTTCAGCTTCCAACACTTCTCTATATCATGCCCCGGGGCATCAGAGCAATATGCGCACTTTTGAGAAAAGTCACATTTCTTTGACAACAGGTTTGGCATTTTTATCTGGATTGGTTTCAACATGCCCGAATGCTTCAACTTCTGAAACAAACTGGCATATGACCCTCTAACAGGGGTGAGAGCCTTTTCTCGTTTCAGCAACCTCTCGTTCCTAAATGTTAGATTTGGCCTAAAACCTGACCCAGGGGGTTTCTGGTATACTCGTGGGGGTGGATAGGCATTTCGTGGAGCTGGGTACTTGGAAAGTGAAGCATGTCTTTGGGAGTCCCTTAGAGAGAAGTAGCGTTGGGGAGGGGAGTAACGTTGGGAGAACATAGCTGGATGACGAGTGATGGAGCTACTCGGGTGGCTGGGAAAGCTGTGATAGGCGGGTAGATATGGAAAGTGTGGGGAATCACCTGACATTGTGTTTGGTGTTTGGGTAAGGACAGAGTCCAGGAAGCTAGGTGGTGGCGGGGGTAGTGCTTTCCCAGCCATCCATGCCTGATACATGTCTGCCACATGTTGTCTTAACATTTTCACTTCTTCTGCCAACCCGTTGTTCTGTTCAACCAACTGTTGTCGGGCATCGGTACCAACCCACTCACTTTTGTTGTTCTTTGTCATTGTCCTCGGGCTTTGTGTTGTAGGAAAGAGTTACCACTTTGAAACCACAACCAACCACCCTTCTTCACAATTCAAAACATGTTAGAATGGACTCAGTCAGTCCTTATTATTATTAACATTTTTTCACTTTTTTTTCTTCATTTTTTATATACATATATGGTTGTGGTTGAATCTTATGTGGATTGCCTACGTATCATATCCCCGCATGAATCAGACCGTGCGTAGTTCTGGCAGATAAAAAGTAGACAATAACAAGACATGTTTTCTGGATTTTCGATTTTCATAACAAAACCAACTTTGATTACACAACTTAAACTAACAGACTCTGACGAAAACCGAAATACAGACTCGACCCATATGTTCTAATCTACAGAAATACAAACTTTAAAACAAACCGACAGATTCCTTCCCTGCATGCCGACTTTGACCAAATGGCTGTTTTTGCAAATGTGGCCCCTTCCCAATTTCACATGAATTTTGAGGTCGGGGAGGATTATTTTATGACACTTCACAAACTTATCCGTTCTTTTACGAAAATAGCCTTTCGACAACTGAAAGATACTCTAAGGCTATTCGGCAAGAACAATTTAAAACACCGCCGAAGCTGGCTTGGCTTATTTTGACCGAAAATCCAAACGGCATTCACTTGCCCACTGACTCTTTTTCTTGTTTTTCAGAAAAATAGAAAACCCGGTATTGCAAACACCGCCCTTCAACGTCTCGGGGACGAAGATTTTAAGGCTGTGAGGGTCAATCGGCCAAATTTTTTTAAAAAAATGACCAAAGGTGGCCGTTTATGCAAAGTCAGCCTTCCGACGTCCCTTTCGGGAACATTCGGCTATATTTGATAAAAACGGCATCACCCCACTTATTTATAACAAAAATTAAAATTTGATATTTTTTTGGCTATTTTTGCAAAAGGGGAGGTTGGACCTGACGAGGGTTGCCTACGTATCTCACACCCTATGAGAATCAAACCGGCGTAGTTCGGGAAAGGAAAATAAAATAAATTTGAAAATAAGACTCTTTTCTTTTGTTTTTCAAATAATTAAAAAAAACTTTTCTTTCTCCTCATTTCTCAAAATTTCGGCAGGTACACCGCTATTTTTCTCTTTTTTTTCTTTTTACGATTTTCCAGTATTTCCAATTTTCAGAAGTCGGTCAGCATGCAAGTCTGAAGCAAATAAATGCATAAAACAAACAAGATGCAGCAGGATGGTCTTTTTCATTTCAGGTTACCTGTCCTAGACGGACTCAATCCCTGTGTTGAGTCCCCTAAGTCCAATGCAACATGATGCAAATAAGCGTTCCTACTAGGGATCCGGCATGAAGTCAAGTTATACTAGGTTTAATGCCTGGGGTGTGAGGCGTATCTAGACTAGCAATAAAATGAACGGACAACTCGAGTTGGGAAGGGGTAGCGTACCGGGAGCAATACTTCTCCGGCTTAACTACTGGACCCTTCCCGTTCTTAAATATGGGTGACTGATAATCCTTCACCAGGAGCCCAGGCCCACTATCTTTATCTCAACAAAGAATGGGGCGCATATCCACGATTCCCGAGGTTGTATTCAGAAGACTCAGAGGGGGTGCGCAAGTAGACAATTTATAATACAGTTCAACAATATCAAAACGGTAAAGCATTTAGCACATATAGCATGAAACATGTAGAAAAATCATATAATATACAGTCCAAATACAACAAATATACCAAGCTCGAATTCTTGAACCCTGAACAAAAGTTCTGGGAAGTCTGAGTCCCCAGTGGAGTCGCCAGAGCTGTCACACCTCCTTTTTCCGCTACCGCACCCCGCAAAGGGTGTGGTAAAGGGAGTTTTTCCAATTAAAGGACAATCGAAACGGGATTTATTTATTAAGAGTTGGAGTCGCCACTTGAGAGATTTATGGTGTCCTAAGTCACCGGTTTGAATCCCGAATCGAGGAAAAAGTTGACTCCGTATTACCGTCTACGAACCAGAAACCATGATAAGGAATTCTATTAACCCGGGAGAAGGTGTTAGGCATTCCCGAGTTCCGTGGTTCTAGCACGGTCGCTTAACTGTTATATTTAGCTTAAATTATCTGATTTTATAACATGCTTTAACTTATGTACAAATTTTAACTTTTAATCACTTTTATTCATTTAAAGAAAAAGATTGAACGTCGTTTAAAACATGTCTTTGGATCTCGTCACATGAAATGCACCCGCGATCCGGAACACATTTTATTTAACGTTTTGGGATTTGATTTGGGTCGCATGAAATGCACACCCGAGTTTAGGGAGGTAATATTATTAGAATCGCGCCTAAAGCGACTAACGCGTTATTATCTTTTGGGAAGGCCGTGAAATTCGCTAGACGGCCCATCCCGAAGTCTAAAAATTAATACAATATTTATTAAAGGCCCCGCAAATTATGTACTTTGTTCGGCGAGGCTCATCTCATTTTATTATTTTAAAAAGGGAATTCAAGCTAAACTCTCGAGGGCCATAACTTATTGGAAATAAAATACACCAACCAAGACAAAATTTGGAAACTGACTTATACGAACTGCCAGAATGTTGAACACTTAAGAATTCTTCTTCAATTGAATAAAATTAATAAACGGTATTCTTTCAATAAAGGTTAGAACAACGCATATTAAGCGAAATAAAAAAATTAAAATCAAACTAAACATAAATAATATAATCATGATGGAATAACAAATTCAAACACATCCAATGGCTTTCCTCAAATGTCACCCTAACAGCTAATAGTATAAAACTTTTCAAGTGTCATCAATAAAGCTAAAAACATATGTATTTAAGCTCATTCTTGATCCAAATATGCACAAAGTGCTGCCAATATGTGTAACACAAACTTATTAACTCGAAAAACTGACTTTTTTAGAACAAGAAATTCTCAAAGTGAGGAAATAAGAGTAAGTACCGCCCATGTCCTTTCTGGAATTAATAAACACTCAACAAAACTAACTTGAACCAAATTTGACAAACAGCAACGTCCGTTTTTGTTTAAATCAGAAGATGAAAAAACATCCAAAAGTAAATTCCATGAACCCAAAGTTAAAACTAATCAAACAGCAAAGAAAATGACTGAAACTGGTCCAATGGAAGCCAAAAACCAATCAGCTATTTTGCGACACTCAATCAGAAGTATCACAGGCCTCTCACCAACAGTTCTTACAGTAATGCATCATCAAATCAAAGCAGCCTACACTAACTAATTTAAAACAGACGAGAGGCAGCACTACTATCCTCACGACTAAAACACATAAGAAGCTAAGTATTAATACATATACTAACAATAAGAAGTTGAATATCAATACATATACTAACAGTTATGCCAGCCAACATGTTCAACGTATTTTATGTGATTTTCATCTATAGTGTTCAACCAATAATAGTCCCAGCATTCACATTGAACAATAACTTAAACTTTTCTCTTATCACCAAACATTCACGGCATATCTATGCTCAATCTCATGCTTGCCTTTACAGAACCAAATCAAAGTAGGTAAAACTTCAATCTAATATGTACATGCAGCGTAATGTGAAAGAAAACAGGGAAAAACAAAAGACATCAGCTGAGACAACAACTTATATCCAAAGCATTCTCTATTTGAAGTGCAGATTCACGTCTTTACACATTGTTTGTGGTTATAGAAGATACCTGGAAATTAGAACAGGAAATGAAAGGCGAAGGATCAGCAGAATAACAACACAGCAACACCAGTAATGCAACAGTCCGATAACAGATCAAAAACCAGTAGAACTCCAGAAAATACCAACAGCAACACCAAAACAAAGTCAGCAACTAACTGAACCCCTAAACCCTTTAAAATCAAACCAGAACAAACTGAGTTTCAATGAAACAGTAGCAGCACTCAAGCTCAGTTCTCTCCTCAATCTCAAGCTGATTTTCAGTAGTAAAAGAAAACTAAACTCTCCAATTTTTTTTAGCTTTTCATCTCTGGACTTCTTTTCATTCAAAAGCCAGCCCCTCATTCTGTCCTAAATGTTCTTATTTATATGAAAAAACAGACCCCTCCTCCTGATTTTAAGCATTGAGTGGACCATTAACTATCCTATCTTAGGCCTTAAAATAAGAAAGTTGTCTCCACTATTAGTTGTCTATCAACTATTCAATCCCATTTAGAATTGTCTCCATTAAGTTTATTAGCAGCCTTTAGTTTAATTACTAGTGGTTCAAATTTCAGTTAACCCCTGAATTACTGCCCTAATTCCCTGTTATTGCACCCATCAGCTATAACCAATTCTCTTTAATGAGAAGACCTAACAACTGAACAAACTAATTCCTAATTCAACTGGACAAATGAAGCTAAATTTGAGCTAAAACCAGGTTAAAGGTGAATACACTGTTCCTTACAGTCATGGAAACAAACAAAAGAACACAATGAACTGAACATTCCTGGAAGCAGTAATTATTTACTGGCTAAGAGACTCATACTGAACTTTACATGGGATCCAAATATCAAGCAAAATAAATTAGGGCAAAAGTACAATTTAAACAAATTACACAATTGACCTACGGACACAGATTCATATTATCCATATTTAAAATAGAATTATACTTCTAAATCAAACCTAAACAAGAACAAGTGAACATTGTAAATACACTGAATTCATCTGCGACAAAAATGATAGACCACACAGATGAAACAACTTGAACCAATAGTAACAGCTAACAATTAACAGGACTGATCATAGTTTTCTTTTATACAAGAATTCATGGATACTGACTTCAAAATAAAACTAAAGGACAGACAAATTCAGCGGCCTATAAGATATACTACCAAATTAAGGATGAAAAATTGGACCAGAAAAAGGTCCGTGGGAGGAGGAAGAAGTAATTGATAGAAAAATAATGAAACTCAATCTGAAAAACAATAACAACAACAAAAACAAACAAAAATGAAAGGAAAGAGGAAAAGATACCTCAAAAATCTCAGGCCTGACCCANAAATTGGACCAGAAAAAGGTCCGTGGGAGGAGGAAGAAGTAATTGATAGAAAAATAATGAAACTCAATCTGAAAAATAATAACAACAACAAAAACAAACAAAAATGAAAGGAAAGAGGAAAAGATACCTTAAAAATCTCAGGCCAGACCCCCATTCATTTCAGTTGAAACTTCAAACTAAGTTTGAAGCCGAAACGGACCTTAATCGAGTGTTCTCCATTGAGAACACACGACTAAGGTCGGTCACGACCTCAGTTTTTTCCCTTTTGGATTGATTCTCAGTTCTTGGTTCTTCTATGGTTCGTCCAGTTCTAGCTTGATTTGAGCAAAACTAATATGGGCTTTGGGACGAGGGTGGCCTGGCGGTTCAGTGGTGTAGCTTTGGGAAGGTTTAGGGTTGGCGCCGCCACCAAGGAATCTTGTGGCGATGCTAGAGTTCTTGGCTCGAAATTGAAATTCGACGAATCCTGGGTTGATTCGAAGGTAACTAATGGTGGTTTAGGGATGAAGGTGGTCTAGTGGTCAACGGGTGTAAGTTTGGTGGCCATCGGAGAAGATGAAGTTTTGACCGCTTCTTCGATTGAAGATTCGAGGAGTTTTGGGGCGATTCAAAGTTAGCTATTATGATGGTTGGAACGAGGAGGCTGAGAGGAGTTCAGGGTGTGAAGATGGGGTAGTTTGGACCAGCGAAATCGCCGTGAGGCGATTTCCGGTGGCGGAGGGCGGTGGTTGAAGGCGGAGGGTGCTGGGCCTGTCTCTAGGTTAGAGATGAAGGCTGGGGGGGGGGTATGGCATGGGGTATGGGGTGAGGTTTTAGGAATATATAGTTAAGTGAAGATTAAGTCCAAACCGTTCAATCAAGTGAGATCGACGGCCTGGATCAATCATCTTGAGGGGAACGGTGTCGTTTGGGGGATGATGGGGGCGGATGGGTTTGGGGAATGGGTCGGGTTGGTGAGACGGGTTGGGAGATGGGATGAGGGCCGTTGGATTGATGTGGATTGAACGGCTGAGATTGGTTGACTTGAAATATCTTCGTTTCATTGAGGCTGGAGACGGACTGAACCGTTCGATCTAACGAGATCGACGGTTCAGATCTGTGATAAAAACGATGTCATTTGGTTTGGTCGAAAAGCTTGACCGGATGGGGCATTGATTGGGCCTGGGATGAGGTATTTTTGTGCAAATTTGGCCTGGATTGGGAATTTAATTCCTGATTTTGGCCCAATTTGATTTTCTTTTAATTCTTTTCTAATTATTTCCAAAATTAATACTAACATCTTTTAAATTAAATTATAAATTCCAATCAACTTAAAATACTACTTTGTTCCAATTAATAATTATCATACACAATTAAATACCAATTTTAAAAGAGAAATCACACAATTTGACTTTAAACCCAAAAAATGTGAAATACATATTTTTATGATTTTTTTTTCATTTTTCTAAAACATTTAGTTATTAACTAACTCAAAATATCTATTAATTTGTAAAATATAATTACAACATATTTTGTATTTTCTATTAATTTAAACATATAAACATGTACGGACACAAGCAAATGACGACATAAAATACTATGGAAATTCACAAAAATACACACAATAAAATCGACAATTTTTGTTTTGATTCCTTGGGAGTAGTTCGTGTGGGGAAAAATCACGTGCTCACACTATGTATTGCATTTGATGCTAACTTGCCTGTGTGTTTGCAAAGCAAAATAGTAGTTTTGTTCAGTCTTGGAAGTGATATAGGCGTTTCTTTGTTGAGCCAGATATGTATATTTTATCCACCTAATTATTATGTATCATAGTTAACCCCTTTGAGCCTGTAATCCTGTTTATTTGACAACCACATTACAATTCTTACTCCGTTGTTTGAATTAACCATCTATTTGAACTTTTTTACCTCTCGTGAGCACTTGAATTGTTATGAACTTTGTAAAAGTTAAAGTGTGGGGTGGTTGGTTTGACTTTTGACTGGAGCTAATGAAATAAGGAGAAATGTGCACTATTTGAAAAAGCAAGAGCCCCTTGAATTGAAAAAGAAAAGAAAAAAAATATAGTTGTATTGCTATAAAAAAATATTCTTTCATAATGGTGACTCTTGATATAATTGTGCTTAAATAATTTGAGAGTTGATGTATATTGATGTGAAGGTGGAGTTTGGTTTGACATAAGTATGAGTTTTTAATCNGTTATTTTTGAGAGTGAGTGAATTCTTTCTATCTTGAGTTCCTAAGTGTTCTTAAATTTTATTTTGTGGAACTACTATCTTTTGTTGTGTGAGAGCATTTGATTCGTGAAGGAAAAGTAATATCATGACCTATATGTTAGAGTATGTGGGTGAGTTTTGAATAATGTATGGTACTTGTGAGTCAAATCTTGAGGTGAATATGTTACGCTTTTGTGCTTAGTCTATTTTAAATACTCTTGATGTGATGAGTTAGGAGAATTATTTAAAAAAGTTGTGTCTATAAAAAAATGTAGTTTGATTGCCCGAGGACGAGAAATGGTTTAAGTGTGGGGTATTGATGATAGACTATAATTACGTATTTTAGTTGCTTATTACACTCATATTTACTGCACTTTAATTGAGTTTGAGCTTTAATCGCTAGCGTCTTGCACTAATTATGTGCTTTATGCCTTGTAGGAGTGATTCCGAACTATGTAGATATTATGGAATAAATTCATTTTATTTGGAGCTTTGAATTCTGAGTAAAAGCCCAAGAATTTAAGTCGGAATCGTGTTCGGGGATCAACGGATGATAGAGAAACAAAATGAAGAATCGAGTAGGCATATTGCGCACTGTCTAGTAAAATACACATAACTTTTTACTCTAAACTCTATTTGGGATACGCAACATATGGTTAGAAAGCTAACTCAAAGGGATAAAACTTTTATGTTTTATATTTTTCCAAATTCCAAACCAAACAGGGTTAAAAATACGGTCGAAATTGCAACCGCGGACTTGAGGCGGGCCGAGGCAGTATACTTGCCATATACCGCGTTCGTGCTGCGCCCCGACCGCGGCCGCGGCCATCCAGGCCTGAAAACTTATCTTTTTTTGCATAGGAGAATGTATAATTGTTTGAGCCCGACCCTACTTGGTAGATATATATATATATATATATATATGAAAAATGATATTTTAAGTGGTTTGACACACTTTTGACATAATTTAGACCTAATGAGGCAAATGAGACATATTTTTGACAGAGATTTGATCTAAGGAGGCAGAGACACAATAGGAGCAAGGCGGGGTATTCTTCAACGAGTTTTTCCTTCCTCTTCCTATTCTTCATTATTGGTTGTGATTTTTAGTATTGTAGTTTTACATACTATTATGAATAACTAATTTGTTAGCTAAGGTTTTGATGGAGTCTTTCGTAGGATAAATTCTTGTTACGTTTTTACATATTGAGCCGTTGGATTTCTCTACTTGTTCAACTTCGCGTTTATTGTTGTTGATCGAATGACCATCGATTGACTGTGCCTATTTATTATATGTTACTTGAGAAAGGATACATATTTAGGTGGTTGTTGAGCAACGTCACTCCTAACGTATGTGGGAAATCAATACAATGAGTTTAAAGGTAGGTTTAGAAATAACAAAACCTTGACGTATCATAATGATTTGTTAGATAAAGCCAACTAGCGTAGTTCGAGAGAATATGTCTAGTAAATTGTTGTAATTGCTCGAGAGAGAATTACGACATCTAAAGTGCTCATGATCAGTGGAGAATACATTGGCAAAATTCTAGGGAACATAGCAAGAAGGATTCCGACAATTAGGGAAATCATAACTCTAGACCTTCTTAATTTAGTCTCCAACCCTTTGTCTCGCTATTTGATAATTTTACCGCTTTGTAGTATTTGCTAGTTAATTAGTTAGAAATATAAATCTCAATATTTATAATTTAGAAAATTATTCAATCTTGTCTTCTTAGTGATATTAAACAAATATAGCTAAGCCTTAGTTCTCTTTGGGATTCGGCTCCGGACTTTTAGACCGGATTATATTTGCAGCGACCGCTTATCCTTCTTAGAATTAGAGTTGGGCGTGATCACATAACATAATCAGTGATAATATCTCCACAGAGTTTCAATTTAGAAGTAATTCTAAACATCGCATAATTGTATTCAGAAACAGACTTAAAGTCTTGGAGCCTCAGATGAGCCCAATCATATCGTGCTTGTGAAAGAGTGACCAACTTTAAGTTGTCATATCTTTCTTTTAAGCCATTCCATAAAATAAATGGATCTTTGATTGTGAGATATTCTATTTTCAACCCTTCATCAAGGTGATGGCGCAAGAAAATCAAGGTCTTAGCACAGTCTTGGGTTAATGTTTTAGTTTTGTCTTTAATGGCGTCTCCAAGACCCATTGCATCTAAATGGATTTCAGCATCCAATACCCATGTCATATAGTTCTTGCCCGAAATTTCAAGGGCAACAAACTTTCTTTTCATAATGTCAGTCATAATTAAAAAGAGGAGGAAAGTTATACCTTAATCTTCTCAAAGAACTTCTTGAGACGGTAGAGTCTCGTGCTGATAACGTGTGATGAAACAATAAAAGTAGAAGAACAATATTGCAGAAAAAGAGAGAAACAATTCTTATTGTATTTTGGGATGCTTTACAATTGGGTAAGACCCCTCTATTTATAGGAAAAAAATAACTTAGCCACAAAGTAAAACTCTCTACAAGATTGACACTCACTCTAAATAGAATTCTATTCATAATATGTTCTATATTATATTTGTTTTCAAAGCTTTTAAACTAGCAATTACAATTGTTTGGAATATTGAGCAGAAATTAATAACAAACTCCACAGCTATGAATCATTCCAACAAGATAATTTATGAGATCTTTTAACTTCTCTAATAATATTAAATTTAACTGAATAGAATCGAGTTTCTTGACTATAATTATGGCTTTTAAAAAGACATTTTAATTGTAGAATTTATTTATGGTATAAAGTGATTCTTTAATTTTTGAGATATACAAAGTATTATCATTTGCTTTTTTTTTTCATGGATGATTTTTCACCTAATCGGATTTTTACTATTTGAAAAAAATAGTTATCAAATAAAAATATAATTGTAATTAAATACTTAAAATTTGGTATGAGCTAGATAATTAATATTATTTAAATAATAATCTCACTTGAATAATGATGCTTCAAAACTAAATACACACTTCTCGTTCTAACTTCAGTCATTATTTGAAATGCATTTCAAGTTGAATCATTTGGCTGGTGATTGAGTATTATATACGACCAATTATATTCATTATTTTCAAGAACTTATATTTTTATTTTATATCTCAAAGAGAAGTTTTAAATAAATTTTTTATTGAGTTAGGTACACGCGCAAAACGCGCACACTAAGGCTAGTATATTAAAAAGATTTTGAAACTTTTTTTATAAATCCATATAATATTGAGACACAGAAAAACCTACATGACTTTGATCTAGTAGTGAGAGCTTAACTCATTATGTATGAGTTAAACGCACATCATATGGTTGAATTCTTCCCCTTGAGTGAAAATGGTAAATGGTGAGCCTATTATCCATGTGTTTTAAACCTTGCGATATTTGTCTCGGGGATTTCTTAGTTAAAAAAAAGATGAGACATAGAAGAACTTGCTTTATGGTGTGTGTAGAAAAGAAACAGTTAATTTAGAGATTTTTTGTTGAAATTAGAAAGTAAAATCGCGAGAATCATGAAAAAAAGACTAGATATAAAGGAAGAAAATAAAATTGATGAGAAGGTAAATATATTATTTAATTTAATGAGAAAATTTATACAATTAACTCGCTCATTCTTACGTCGACCAAATATTAAAAATTATTAAAATCTAAATTTTTTTGTTAGTAATTATATAAATATAATTATGAACTATATATTATATAATAATATAATAATATAATAATATAATAGTGTTTCTTATTGTAGGGACGTTAAATATTTGGGGCATAAGGCAAGGGTTTCACTTGCCTTACCTAAAGCCGCCTTTGCCATTGGGAGGTCGAAGAAAACCCTAATAATGGGGGAAGAAGATGAAAACTCTAATATAGTACCTAATATAGTAGTTGCAGAACAAGAGTCGAAGAGAAAGAGAAAGAGAGACAAGAAGAATAAAATGGCTATAGAGAAAGAGACGAAGAAGGAAGAAGAAGAGAACGAGGAAGAAGAGCAGCATAATGAACTGAAGGAGGAGATTAAGAAAGAGATGAAGAGTGGTTCCGGTATTATGACTACGGAGTTATTTTCTTCTCTTGAAATTTCTGAGCCCACTATGAAGGCCATCAACGATATGGGCTTTCAGCACATGACTCAGGTAAATTATAAGCTTTTGTACTATTTTCATAAGCAGATATTAGCAAAGTGAAATACTTGGCGCTATGGTGAGATATTAATTTGAAAAATGGAGAATTTACTAGTAATAATTTGAATGATGTTTCGCCTATGTTGATTCAGTCTACTGAATAATTCTCGTTCTATTGCTGTTCTGCACCCTTTGTCAGTTGCTTGAAGTGTAAATTTTTTAAAAAAATCAGAACTTGAATAAATAAATCTGTAATATTTGTCCATGAGGACCATCGCTGTTTGATTTATGTGTCTATTTTGGCAAACTGAATGGCTAACATTCGTTCTGGAATGAACACCTGGATCTTAATTGTTTCTCTTTGCTGTTGAAGATCCAAGCCAGGGCAATTGCTCCTCTTCTGGAAGGCAAAGATGTCCTTGGAGCTGCAAGAACTGGTTCTGGTAAAACGCTTGCATTTCTGATACCAGCCGTGGAGTTGTTGTATAATGTCCATTTTACACCTCGTAATGGAACTGGGGTTATTGTCATTTGCCCAACTAGAGAACTGGCTATACAGGTAAAATACCCAGTCTTCCCTGCCTTTCATTTTTCTTTGTTTTTTCTTTTTGGTCTTTTGGCTTTTGCCTTTTTTAAATTGTTCTTTTTTTTGTTTTTGGGGGGGGG
>MU669861.1:32313-70206 GCA_026770625.1 Nicotiana glauca | reverse complement strand
GGGGGGGGGGGGGAGGAGATGTGCTAGTATGCCGTTGGTAATATGGTTGATCTCCTTTGCCTGCATGCTTCTTCTGTCCTAACTAATGACCTTCTTCCTCTGTTCGATATGTCCTTGAACAAACTTGACTTCTTTTGACTGTAAATAATTTCAAACTAATATAAACTGACACTGCTTTAGATTATTTTCGAACTCGACTTTGACATCTTAATAGCTAGGAATTACTATTTTTATCTCTCTAAACATTTTATAACCAAAATTGAACATAATAATCCATTCAAACGTTTTACTCTTCATACTGTTGAGGCAAATTAGATCTAGTTTATGGGGAGAATGAAGTAGCTTGTTTCTAGTCTTATCAGTTAAGATAATTAAGGTTTCCATTTCTGCTTTCGTTGAAAATCTGGGAATAAAGGTGTATGATTGATTTGATTACAACATGCATAGAGGAAAATGGAATAGCCTTAAAATCTTAGCATAAACGAGTTATTCTTCAGCTCTATTGATCCTATAACAATTTTAAATATCTTTGCTGACTTCCTGTGAGATTAATATAATCAGTGGGAAGTGGAGTAATGACAACACCAGTGTTTTGGATGGCGCGGGCCCGCTTCAATGAGGCGAGAGGCGCGCGGCGAAGCGCTCGCCTTTTTGATGTGAGGCGACAATTTATACAAAAAATAAAATATTATATATATAACTAAAAACTCAATAACAATAATATATTAATAAATATATCAATTTAAAAATTAAAAACTCAATCGACACTCATAGTAAATTCATAAATTAAAGACTAATAGTCTAAACTCTAAAACAAGCAAACAAAACAGAGCAAACAAAAAAAGGCTACTGCCTCTGAAAAAACAGCAAGAAAGAATAGAAAAAAAAAACAGAGCAAAAAAATAAAAGGCTACTGCCTCTGGAAACAGCAAAATAAGAAGAACAAAACTGAAGAAATTGCTTCTGGAAAAACAGCAAATAAAGAAGAAGACAAACAGAGCAAAAAAAATTAAGAGAAAAAGAAAGAACTCAGTTTGGCTAGAAAAATACAGCACAAAAACAGACCCTATTGGCTCTGTTAGGGTCTGTTTCTTTTCGAAAAACAGAGGAAAAAAATAGAAAGGAAGGGTCTGTTTCTTTTCGAAAAACAGAGGGAAGACAATAGAAAGAAGAAAGGAGTTGATTCCCTGCAATAAAGGTAATGCCAGCATGTGCAACATGTGCCTTTGCCTAAAAAGAACTTACTTTACAATTAAAAAGGTAAAGTGTTCAATTATTCAATGTGTCAGCATGTGTCTTTGCCTAAAAAGTATCTTACTTTACAATTAACTATTAATAATTAAAAACTCTAAATTTCAACTGTCTCTTCTTCATCCGTTCACCATTACTGTAGCTTCGTCTTCTTCATCTTAACTCTCATCATTTTTTATAAAAATAGCGACGCTAGAGTCGCTACTCGCGACTCTGTCGCCTCATGCAACACACCCTGAAGCGAGCGCTATTTGGAATCGCAACGCAACAAATGCTCTGAAGCGACACACCCTCGCCTCGCCTCGCCTCACGCTATTAGCGCTGAGGCGAGCGCTATTTATAACACTGGACAACACCATTTTGTCACAGTTCACCTTTGTCCAATGTTAGATTGTTCATAGCATATAGGTACAATTTTTTTACTGCATACAGAACTGTTGCACAAATCCCGATTCTTGAAGATCATACTATCACAAGTTTTTGTTTGTTTGACTCTATTGAATTTGTTCTTTATCAAAAACTATGTTGAATTTGTTTAAGTAAACTATGAAAGTACTTCATGTTGCCCATTCTAGAGTTTGTGTTTCAAGGCTAACTTACTGTTTTAATGACTCAGACGCATGCTGTGGCAAAGGACCTTCTCAAGTATCATTCGCAGACTCTCGCCTTGGTTATTGGTGGTTCAGCAAGAAGAGCAGAGGCAGAGCGTATTGCAAAAGGGGCTAATCTCTTAGTTGCCACCCCTGGTCGACTTCTTGATCATCTTAGAAATACCAAAGGCTTCATTTATAAGAACCTAAAGGTACTTGTATCTTTCAACTGGCTAGTTATTTATTTCTGATGTCACTTCTTAGTATGATATCAATTGGTGTTCTCAATTTCGAATTTACCTTACAATTTATTCATATCTTTTACTTGACCCAATCTTTTTCAAGCATGGATCCAAGGGTCGATCTGGTTTCTGAAATTAGTGGCTAAACTTGCAGTGTCTCATGATTGACGAGGCTGATAGGATTTTGGAAGCGAACTTTGAAGAAGACATGCAGCAAATCATTAAACTTCTACCAAAGCAGGTATTGTTACCTATGTTGTTAGTCTTTTGAACACTATAGCTTTGTTAAATAGTTATCCACGATGATAGTCAATTTTAAGATAAAAATAGGTACAATTTCCTGTATTAGGCCTGCTTAGTGATTTTAATTAGAACTAAGTAGAGTACAAACAGGCATTTGTTTGTCCTTGTAAGTTCTCAGTGATGACTTTTCTCTACATTAAAATAAAGAAGCTCATGGTTGATGTAAATGGTCTTAAATCCACGCGCATGCTTTATTTGCTATTGGAGTTAAGACAGTTTTTTTCCAACTCTTTAACTACCAATGTGTGCAAAACCAGACATTACTGGTTAAAAAGCTCATGTGTAACCTTTTACCTAACTTAATTTCCTGAGATTATTTCTCTGAAAATTGTGTTTGCAGTTTCTATATCTGGCAGTTCATTACATGTCTTGTTTTTCAGTTAACTTCTTATGTTATTATCAACTGTTTATGTATTTGTTATTCTGAGTTAACTAATATGGTAGCTGCTCTACAGGGGAGGCAGACTGCTCTCTTTTCAGCCACACAAACAAAAAAGGTATTCTAAAGCCAAATTTTTTCATAGTCCTCTTAGCTGAAAAGCAAGTAGTAAAAATTCCTACTTTCAAGTGCATGTTTCTTAAACTTTAAACATAATTTTGGAAATAGAAAAGAGAAATAAGAATCACCATTAAAGAGTCTACTGAAAGTAATACTTGTCATGTCATATATGGTAAAAACTTTTTTCCTGAATGAAGCCCCATTAACTTGTGAGTATACGTTTTTTTTGCGAAATATAAATTTATGATGATTTGAGAAAGGGAAAAAGATCGACAGCAATATATAAAGCTCACCGAGGGACTCAATCATTCATTTTTTCAGGTTGAGGACCTTGCTCGCTTATCTTTGGACAAACCTGTCTACATTGATGTGGATGATGGGAGGAGGAGGGTATATACACACTCATATTTTTTCTCCTAATATTTGTTTAATGTTAAGATCATCTTGTAAGTCTGTTTGAGTATATGGTGCAATTCAGGTTACAAACGAAGGGCTGCAACAAGGATACTGTGTTGTCCCAAGCGCTAAGAGATTACTTCTCCTTTATTCATTCTTGAAGAGGAACCTGTCAAAGAAAATAATGGTTTTCTTCTCATCTTGCAACTCTGTCAAGTTTCATTCCGAGCTACTTCGCTATATCAAGATTGAATGCCATGATATTCATGGGAAGCAAAAGCAGCAAAAACGAACTTCTACCTTTTTTGAATTCTGTGAAGCAAAAACAGGCATCCTGTTATGCACGGATGTCGCCGCACGTGGTCTTGATATTCCTGCTGTGGTATGTTGCTTCACTTCCTTGCACCTGTTACCAGTACAGTCCTTGGTCTATTGGCTGGAATCTGTATATGAAATCGGGGGGATAGTGAATCTGTTTCACTGTTTCTCCTTTTCTTTTCTGAGGTTTTCCGGTGTTGGGGATTTATTTTGGGGGGTGGGGGTGGGGGGTAAAAAAGATCTTCAATCAAAGAAAGAATAAATGTAGTTGGTGCTCAATTCGTTCTGCGACGATTATCTTGTCGTGCTATCATTTGTAGTTCTCTATTTTAATTTTCACTGTTATTAGAAGTAGAATGCTTTCTACTGTACAACTTCTAAAGTGAGAAAAAAACAGTGACATGTTCCTCATAACTAGTTGAAATATATATCTGACAGCTCTCTCCCTGTGAAAGATAGTAATGGGAAGTATTGATTCTTGTTAACTGTTATGCCTCTCTTTCCAGGATTGGATTGTGCAGTTTGATCCCCCTGATGAACCCAAGGTATTAGACGCTTTACTTCAAAGTTGGTTACAAAGGGAGAATTCTCGTTCCTTATGATTTGATATGCAAACCTTTACAGGAGTATATACACAGAGTTGGTCGAACAGCACGTGGGGAAGGTGCCAAAGGAAATGCATTACTATTCTTGATTCCAGAAGAGTTGCAGTTTCTTAAGTACCTCAAGGTCTCTTCACAATCACACTTAAATTTACAGAATTACAAAACATCTCTTAGAATTCTAAACGTGTCATCAGAAGCATTGACCCCTTGAAGTAGGAGTTGTTGTCCTTGAAATTTGAAAATATATTTACCAAGTATAAGCGAAATATACTTAATTTTATCTGGTAAAAGACTGGGCTAAAAGTTGGAGCTCTGCAAACTGATATTTACCATTTTGATCGTTAATTTTTTTAGAATTTCTTGTCATTTCTTTAAAACTGTTTCCTGACGACTTCGTGTTGTAATTGAGTAGAGCAATTGAGTTTTTCACTGTTTCATATATAATTTTGTTAAATTGTGAGTTGCTTTGATAGTCTAATGCGCATATATGCGTGTGCTTTTACGACAGGCGGCAAAAGTGCCTGTAAAAGAATATGAATTTGATCATAAGAAGGTGGCCAATGTGCAGTCTCTCCTGGTAAATCTGTGACAGCTGCTTGTATTATTTAAAAAAAATTATTTAGCCAACTGAGTATGTTTCTTATAGCTTATGAGGACTTTGGTGTTTAAAGAATGCAACAATTTATTTCAGGAAAAATTGGTCGCAAATAACTATTACTTGAATCAGTCAGCTAAAGAGGCATATAGGTCCTATATACTAGCATATAATTCTCATTCCATGAAGGAAATATTCAATGTTCACCGACTTGATCTACAGGTACGTGATCTTGCTTCCTTTTCCAATGTTACGGTGGATACATTCTCATAGACATGTTAATATTTAAGAAATAAGATAACAGATGGCTCTAGTTATAAACTATAAAGACTTCCATTTCAGTGCATTACCTTTTTAAATAAGGTAATATGGTTTCATCAATTAGGATACAGAGGGATGAAAGAAAGACATGGTTATTCTGGTGTGTAGGACACATTTATGTCCTCTCATAACGCGCGTGTAAACAGTGAAGTTAGGCTAAAAGCCAAAAAGTTGTGAAGTTAGGCCCCTTATAAGCACAATGCTTGTACAACAAAGAGATAAAATTGTGGCGTAAGCAAAAATTTTGGACAGAATATGCAGAAAGGACAGAATGTACAGAGAGGATCACATATGCTTTGCAGTAAAGAATAATAACATGGAGAATGTTTTACAAACTCTCTAGCTAGACTTTGATGGTAAAGGTAGGGTGGGCCTGTCGCTCTAGGAATTGATTAATTAACTCTATTATGGTTTCATACAACAGGTTATATTTTCTTTTGATCAAACAATTGAAACTAGTGCCGGTTAATACATATGAAAAGTATGGTTTCTCTAAGCCTTAGTTGTGTGCTTGCACTACTATAGCTATTTTTTATCTGTGTTCATCCCTGAGAGGAGTACTTTGCCACACTTATTTGCTTCAGCCAATAATCTTTTTACTGTTGGGCCTGGCCGTAGTTATATTGCATTTTCTTTGAATTAGGGTATTCATCCATGTTAAGTAATTGCGCCTTTAAATTTCAGACCTACAGTTTCCCATTTAAATAGGAGTAGTATTAAGAATCATTTAGAAAGTGGTACTGTCTTCCTGTACCTAGTAAGAATTTCAGTAGTAACCATCGGGGGTTGGCCTGGTGGCAATTGACTTGAGCCTTGGGGTTTGCTCCCTTTCAAGGTTTCAAGTTCGAAACCCACTGGGTGCAAACAATTTCTGAGGGCCATCGGACTGGGTAAAACCTGAATTAACCGTGGTGCACTTGCGGGAAACTCCTTGCCGAGGGCCTGTGCACCCTCGGGATTAGTCGGGGCTCTTAGAGACTCGGACACCCGGTGCAAATCAAAAAAAAGAAAGAAAGAATGTCAGTAGTGCTTTGTATGGCACTGTCTCTGATTTGACTTTATATGGCACTGTTTAGTGTTTAAAGTTGCCTCTTACTCTGTTGCTGAACTGGTGGGATGTGACACATAGGGCATGCCATATTTGCTATCTGCAATTTAGGTTATTATATTCTACGCACTTATTCCAAATGCTGGAGTTAAGAGTTTCTATGATCCAGAAAGTACTAACGGATAAAATGGTGATTGGCAGGCTGTAGCTTCTTCGTTCTGTTTCTCTAATCCTCCAAAAGTACACCTCAACATAGATAGCAACGCGTCCAAGTTCAGGAACAAAAAGCGCAAAGTTGAAGGAAGCCGAAATGGGTTCAGTGATAGCAATCCTTACGGAAAGAAAGGAAGTGACGATACAAGGCAGTTTGTAAGATATTAGGCGATCATATGCAGCAGCAAAGGTTTCTGCACCAGATGCATGTTAACATGTATAATTTTTCTCTAATGTACTTTCTATGTGGAATAGTTCATAGTTGAGGCATTTTGCTTTCTCATGGCTATGGCACTTTGAGTTTTCTGGATTAGGTCCACATTTTTGCCCTGGCATTGCCAAAGTATCTTTTCTTGTTTATTTATTTAGTTATGGGACGAACGAGGTGGGTTAAATTGTTTTTTTTTCCCGGTCATTTGCTTAATCAGCTTATTACTGGAAAAATATGGTACATGCTGCTTTGTTTTATAAAATATGGCTTCAAAACTTATTAGAATGCTTTTCTATTTCTCAATTTTGACCGAATACTGTTATAAAATGTTGCAAATACTGGAAAATAGGAAAAACTCTTTTGTTTTTTTTTTATTTATAAAACAAGTGTTACATTATTGTTTCACGTCAATAACGATTAGTTTAGAAAGATTTAACTTGTGCGAAAAGATGGTAGAATTGAAAAGTTTCTGCATAAATTTATTTTAAGAACAGTTATCAAACATGCGCTTTTAAAATGGAAATTTCACGCTGAAAGCTATTTTATTTCATCCTCTACCCAATCTTTCTATTACAATTAATCCTTTCCTTTATGATGTAGATGAATAAATTTTAGGGAAACTTATACAAATATTCCAATAAATCTCAACTTACCAACCTCTAGCCAAGAGTCATAGACTTACTAAAACTAGTCAACACAAATTGAAAAACCAAATAATATGGTTCTTTTTCTCAAAGAATCACATGCAAAAATCACTTTCCATATTTTTAAGTGTGATTAGCAACACTAAATACAAGACGGAAATGAAATTTCATGGATGAGGTAGCAAATCGGGTGATGAAATACAAAATATATACAATATTCCAAAACTCTAAACAAAAAAGGAACTTTTTCAATGGGTATTGAAATTCATTGAAAATATATAGATAAGTCAATAAATAAAATTTGAGGAAGATCGGAGGTGATTTGGACTAATTTTGTATCAAAATTCGTAATTAAATTGAGTTCAAAAAGTCTTCGGCGACACATGTATCAAACATGTATCACATATATATCTCACACACAGATATACATGGATATACATGTGATACACAATTGATACAAATATGATATATAGTGTAATACACATCATTTTTTTCATGTTCAGTTTTTATTTCGAATTTTGAATTCAAACCACCTCAAAACTTCACCAAATCATCCCAAAAATGAGATTCAAGCTCCTTAAGTTGTGCCCAATCTATTCTAATAGCACCCACTCAAAATAAAGCAAAAATTTGATATTTTCTTTATAAAAATAGCTAATTGGCTAATTTAGCTAATATTAGTAATATTTTAATAATTGACCAATTTTGTAATAAGCTACTTATGAATGGATATAGCTGATAATTTTCCTAAATTATTTTATCATTTCAAAAGAAGAGTTGTTTTTATGCTGTAAAATCTTTTTACCTTTCATTATTGTTAGGTGGTGCTTAGCATTGAAAAAAGAGATAATCGAAAAACAATTCTGAGTTTGAATAAATACAGTAAAATCTCTCTATAATAGTTTTGTTTATTTTGAATATTAATTATTATATTGAGGTGTTATTATAGAGAACATGAATATAACACAATATGGAAGTTAATTCTAAAAAAAATTAATTTTTATAGTGAAGTGTTATTATATAAAATGATATTGAAATTTTGACGATATAACTGATGACCCCGCTAAATTACTAATGTCTTCCCTTTAATGGTAAGGTAAAGACAAAGCAGGGATAAACACTCAGAAAACACGTGGTTAATTCAGTAAATGCTTAAGAATAATAGCCTGTTTGGCCAAGCCGGAGAATTCAGCTTATTTTGAGAAGTACTTTTTTTAAAAGTGCTTTTGAAAAAAGTACTTTTGGAGAGAAGCAGTTTGTGTTTGGCTAATCAGTATGAAAAACACTTTTGAAAAATAATTTATGTTTGGCTAACCTTTTTAGAAAGTACTTTTAAGTGTCAAATTACGAATAAGGGCATGAATAGATTTACTTAATAATTAATATTATAAGTAAATAAATAATCTCAAAATTTTGCTATTATATGCAATAATTAAAAAAATCATTTTATTTAAGTAAAAGATGAAAATAAAATTAAAAAGTACTTAATTCTTTTAATATAAGTTAAATATATAAAAATTACGTCAACAAATATAAAAAGCATTCACCCCTAAAGCCACTATATATTATAAAATTTTCCTAAAAATAAGAAAAAATATTTATAGATTAATATCCTAAGTATTAGGTTTAAGGGTTATTTTGGTATATACTATATTTTGTTAGGGGTATTCAAGGTAAGAAGAAAAGTCAAAACTGCTTCTGCTTCTGCTTTTGGAAAGAAACTACTTTTTTCTGCTTCTCTGAAACTGCTTCTGCTTCTTCCCAAAAGCACTTTTTTTTCCAAATAAGCTTGGCCAAACACCTCAGGTTAGGAAAAAAAAGTGCTTTTGAAAAAAAAAAAAAGCACTTCTGGCCTCCCAAGAAGCTTGGCCAAACAGGTTATAAGTTTTGTTTTATGTGGTCCTGCTCCTAAATGAATTTTTAAAACTTAAGTCCTTATCCACAAAACAGTGTGTGCATGTTGATTTTGTCAGTGTTATTTCTAGAAAAAAAAAGAAAAGAAAAGAAAACTTCTAGTAGACTGCAATGCCCTTCCAAAAGAATAATAAAGACCAATAATAAATCTGCCCCATGTGAAATACAATACCGAAGTCTTACCACTGGAAACAAGATTAAAAAAAATACATATAAGTCGACCGACATAAAAGATAAATACAATAAAATAATACCCTTTTTAATTTTAATTAATAAATAGAAACTTCCTTAGCCTCTAATTAAAACCTCTCCTTCATCCCAAAGCCACATCTAAATAGACAAACTAATTTGAGTACTCATTTAAAAATATTATTATAGTAAAATAGTATACTAAATTATTAGTAACAAAATTGACCAAACACTTGTTGTACACGTCCACGTACCGGCACACGTTACTTGAGACCATTACTGACCAAATCCTTTACGAAACCCTTTTAGTACAAAGGTCAAAATAGGAAATTCAAGACCAAAGGGACTGTATCCAACGAACCCAAACCCATCCAACTCACGCCTTCCCACGCAAGTAATTGAAAAGGAAAAAAAAGTCGGCTCATAAAAACAGAGTGCTACCCCAAAATTGTATAGAAAAGGAAACCAACTTCACCGCCCACTTAAAACCCAAATACTAGTAAACTTGTGGCGGTGTTTACCGTTGGCTTTCTTTCTTATTAATTCTCCCTCTCTTCATTTCTTCATTCTTTTCTCCCAAGTTAGTAATCCTACTTTTTCTTTGATTTGGATTTGGCTCTACAATAACTATATAATTCTCCAGTTTTTTTCGCTACCCATTAACAGTTTTTAGCTTCAAGTTTTCTCGGCCTCTCCTCCACAGGTTTTGAGTTAAGTCTGTCTTTTTCGTCTTGACCCTTTAATTTTCTAAGCAAGTATTGATTCTTTCTGATTTTTTTACATTGTGAATATTCTCTTCCCCTTACTTTACAGTTCTGCATTGGTTCTTTCCTTAGCTCGCTTCAATTACATTCATTCAGAATTTGATTCCAATGCTTACCTATTGATTCAAATTCTCTACGAAACAGTTAGATTTACCAAATTGTCCTCCCTCGAATTGTTTTTATTTTCTTGTTCGAATAATTCTACAATGGAGAACTTTGTGAAACCTCAGTTCTTCTCTCTTCTTCGTGGGGAAGCAATAGTTCACGAATTCCCCAATAATCACAAGATTTTGGCTCCTCTAAATATGTACCAGCCAAAATTTGAACAACAATCCGCTGAATCTACAAGCTCAAGCACTGATGATGTGCAAGATCCTGAAGTTTCTGATTCAGAGAGTTCGGTTATTGGCTCAAATTATCAAGAAAAACACACTGGTTTGATGAGGATTGATGAGGCCGATAAGGTATTCGGAATTATCAGAGAGAAGTTTATGTCAGGATTGGGTGCTTTTGGAGCATCAACGCAAATTATGGCAATTCATAAGGAAACTTGCTCTAGTTTCACAAAACAAGCAAAGCTTCAATCCTTCCTTATTTTCTCAAAAGCTGTGGAGAAAAAATGTGGAGGGAATAATGCTAATGTGAAATACGCTTGGTTTGGAGCTTCAAAAGATGAAATTAACAATATATTTTCACATGGTTTTGTTCATTCTTCGAATACTGGAGCTTATGGTCACGCTATATGCCTTTCTCNGTTGCTGATAAAAATGGGATAAGGCATTTGCTGCTTTGTCGTGTGATATTGGGAAGAAGTGAAGTTGTACATCCTGGAACAGGACAGTGGCATCCGAGTTCTGAGGAATTTGACACTGGCGTTGATAATTTGCTTTCTCCTAGAAAGTATATTGTATGGAGTACAGACATGAATAGCTATGTGTTTCCAGAATTTATGGTCAGTTTCAGAGTCACCTCTCATGTCAAAGGTGACATACTTTACAGTAACTTAAGCATAAAGGAGAATTAGTGATGTTTCAATAATCTAGAATATTTAGAGGATTGTGCTAGATTGTTAATGTTTGGTCTCATTTGTGCAGAGTCTCTAAGGAATGGAGTTCCTGCTAAAAATCCAAATTCACCTTGGATTTCATTTCCTGCACTAATTTCTGCTCTATCAAAGTTTTTGCCGCCTCACACTATCAAATTGATTACGAAGTATCATAGTGATCATAAGGTATGCGCTTGAAGCTCTTTGAATTTTCTATTTAGTATGTGTGTCAATATATTCTTTTGTTCAATTGTTCACATCTAGTTCTATTTTTCAGGAGAGGAAGATCACGAGGCGAGAATTGATTCAGCATGTGAGGAAACTAGCTGGAGATGACTTGTTAACTTCAATGATCAAGTCCTGCAAGTACAAGGTATAACCTACTTCCAAGCAAATGTTTGTTTAACAAAGTGTGGCATGAGTAAATATTACTGATTGTGTTTGACAATGTAAGCACCTGATTCACTTGTCCAACCTTGTATCACCTAATTTTATCTATTCCTTGTTTGAGTGAAATATTCAGTTGGCTAGAAAGAAGTTGCAAATCCTGTTTTCAGGATAATATTAGTCCCTTTCACTAAATGATACTTTAGGGATAAGGTTGTTCATGGTCTACTTAATGTTATTTTGGCACTCAGTCAGCTCCGCTTACCTGAAATTCTGCTTCTCTTTATTGTTCCTCTAGTAGACTCTTGCTTTCCAATTCACTTACTTCAATACAAACTCACGAACTTTTGGCTCCAGAAATGTTCTATCAAGTTAGTTAAGTGGTTTTCAATGAAGTAACTTGATTTGGATTACTCTTATCATGTCATGTGAAAAGTTGGGTCATCCTCACTACTATGAAGTTTAGCCTTTGCTTGAATAAATGGCTTCTAGTTGTGAAGTGGGGAGGTACCAAGTAGTCCCAACATAGAGGATATTGTGGTAGTTTAGTATAGCCATGTAAACTCTTCAACTCTTGTGATTGCCCCGAAAAAGACAACTGAAAAACCTAAGGCTTCCTAGACAGACTAAGGAGTGGAAGGGAGCTTATTCAAGACTTAATGATGTTCTTATATATAGAGGACTCCAGTTTTAGCCAATTCATCCCTTAATTTTTCTTTGAACGAGCATTTGACATATTTATGCTTGCTCCATGATCAAGCGTTTGAAATGGAATTTGCTGCCAGTTCTACATAGCCTAGAAACGTATAGCGTAAAGCTTAAATAACCTGCAAATTCATATGTTTGTGTCGTGTAGTCGCAGGGTGTAACTTTAAGCTCTACTCTTTTACAGGCCACATAGCTTATTCCCCTTGAAAAACATCCTGAAACTGAAATTATAAGGTGTGCCTAACAGTCAAAACTAGGATGCCCTTATTAGTTTTTGCACAAATTAATCATTATGATGATCAACTGACCTGTTTGTCCTCGACTTCTTGCAGCATAATAAAGGATCAACTGGGATCTCATCCAACGTCAGCTCAATTCACCCTGGACAACGAGATGGAAAAAGCTGTGCTTGCAAAAGGAGTTGTTGAATAATTTTCGTGAAGAATATATGGACAGAAACAGAAAGATCGAAGCGTTGATCCCTGGAATGAAAATGATACCTAACAAATTAGCATTTCAAATAGCTCAAATCCCCTCTAACCTGGTTCCTGTATCTCTTCACACACTGTTTTTTGCTTTGTAGCCCCAAAGTTGTCTTAGAGTAACAGTGTTTCCCAATGTAATAGATAGGTGTAACAGTTCCCAGCTGATCAATTCTTGTTGATGGAGAGTCAAAAACAAATTGCTATCCCCAATTATTCAGGCTGCAACATCTTGTATTATCTTTTAGTACACAATCCAATATCTGCAAGAGTGGCGATACGATCTATCTCAGAACTATCAGTAACTCGTAAAAGCCAAAGTTTCTCAGTTGTTGGTATATTGAACTTGGATTGAGGAAGTGAACTCCAGATAATGCTTCAAATTGGCCAAAACAGCAAACAGTAAGCCCAGTTAAGTCGACTGGGGAATTTTAAAGGAAAATCATATTACTTAAAAAGAAAAAGCGTTGTCCATGTCTTGAAAAGCTATAGTGATGCATCTAATGGATTGAGCAAAAAGAAAAAAAAAGAACAAGCTAAAATTGCGTTAATCTATATCTATTTATCTATATCTATACTATATTAAACCTAGAAAACTCTAGGTTAAAAAATTAAATTACCAATTTAACCTTTAAAATTTAGGTAGCCCAATTATAGAAAACTATGGGGAGAAATTTAAAAATAACTAGATTTACAACTGATCGTTCAAAAATAGTCCAGTTTCAAAAGTAATCGAAATTTAGCCACTTTTCGTGTAAAGATAAATCTGAGCGGAACATTGTTCAAATTTCAAAAAATACGCCAGTATATTATACTGGAGTTCCAGCATAAGTATTGTTACACGGCACCTTCCTGAGATTCCTTGGAAGGGCAACGTAAGGCTAAGCAACTGATGTGAGTGCAGTTGCTGTCCGCCAACTGAAGTCCCTTCCGTGCGCTAGACTAGCTTGTCAGTGCCGTACTGGAAAACCAATGTCAAGGGCAATTGAGAGAACATAAATGAGAATTGAGAATGAAAGAAAGCTTGATTGCGTTAATGAAAGCTATTACAGAAAAGCAAGGCAGTGTCGAGGGGGAGAGACACCAGTACAGAGAATTGTTGCTTGCTAGAAAGTTTTGAATGTTTGATCCCCCCTAATAATACTTAAAAAAAATAATCCAAAGCTACAAGACTAGACTAGAGTTCGCTAGAGAAACATAATGGAAGTACTTGAAATAAAACTACTCTATTTACAATGAAAATGACTTAGTCTTTTAAAAGGCAACAACATATCCGTTTTCAGCAGTATTGTCTTTGGCATCACGGTCTGCGCGCACAGCGTTGTCTGCACGCGGCGTTATTGGAATCTGCCTGCGGCTGGACGGTGGCGAGGGATATCGGTGGGGCAATAGAGGCACCTGCGCGCTTGTCACTTGGCGCGACCAAGATCACGGGGCCATCCGTGGCGCTAGGCGTTGGCAGGCTTGCTAGGATGCCACGGGGCACGCCCAAGAGGTCATGGGGCATGGCTGGAAAGACGCCCATGACATTCTCCCCCACCCGAGTTGGCGACGTCCTCGACACCTTACTTGCAAAATAATCTTCGATGAGGCTCTTGTAGGCTTTGAGGTTTGTTCCCCTCTCCCAAGTATTTTCTTCTGCATCACAGCCCTGCCATTTCACCAAGAATTATTGGTGATCTTTCCTTGAGGCATGAATCACTCTGTCATCAAGGATAGCTTCAACACGCCTTTTCCCTGTTGAATTGGGACCTCGAATATTGGGTATTGTAAGCTGTCTCCTTGAAGGATCCTCCGTGTCTTCTCGAAAAGGTTTCAGGAGACTGACATGGAAGACATGATGAATTTTCCACCAAGCTAGGGTATCCACCCGGTATCCAACTTTCCCAATATGCCCCTCAATGGACAAGGGTCCAATATATTTTTGCAATATGTCTCCTACTTGATATTCAACAAAGCGATGATTCTGATCAACATGCCTCTTCATCCGCTTTTGAGCTTTGACAAGATAGCTCCGCACTATCTCCAGATTCCGCTTCCATTTTTTTGAGAAGCTAGCAGCTCGAGGAGACTTAGCCGTGTTTGGTGCATTCACAATGTGTGGGAGTAGAGATTGCTGTCCGGTAACAATTTCAAAAGCGCTTTTGTTTGTACTAGAGCTCTTTTGTGAATTGAAACACAGTTGAGCAGCATCCAGAAGCTCCACCCAATTCTTCTGCGATCCGGTTACAAAGTGGCGGAGATATTCCTCTAACATACCATTGAACCGCTCCGTCTGGCCATCAGATTGCGGATGAAAACTTGAGCTGTGACTCAATTTTGACCCAAGGCACTTAAAAAGTAGGGTCCAAAAGTTTCTGGTGAAGCGTGAGTCGCGATCACTAATAATGTCTTTGGGCAGGCCCCAATATTTGACGACATGAGAGAAGAAGAATCGAGCTGTATCTTCTGCTGATATATATTGTGGGGCTGCAATAAAGGTGGCATACTTGGAAAACCGGTCTACCACAACAAAGATAGTTGTGAGATCTCCGACCTTGGGCAATCCGGTAATGAAATCCAGGGAAACGCTTTCCCAAGGTCTCTTTGGGACAGCTAGTGGTTCCAAGAGTCCCGTTTGTGTCAAACGGTCTGACTTGTCCTTCTGGAATACTAGACAAGTCTTTGCATACTGAGCAACATCATCATCTATTTGAGGCCAATAATAGGCATGACGAAGTAACGCCATGGTGCGTTCTTCACCGGGGTGGCCAACCCACAGAGTATCATGACATTCCGCTAGAAGAGTCCTCCGCAGATCTCCTCCTTTCGGAACATAAAGTCGGTTGCCTTTGACTTTTAGAAAACCATCTTCCACGTAGAACTGGCGAGTCTTGCCATGTCCTACAAAATGAACCAAATACTGAGCAGCGGAATCCTTTGTGAGTAGATCCTGTATCTTGTTCTTGATGGAGGTGGCTACTTTGCTCCCCCTTAGGGTGGCGAGTAGGCACACCGATGCTAGATCAGCTCTCCGACTGAGTGCATTAGCAACATGATTGGTCTTTCCACTACGGTACTCCAGGTTGAAGTGGAATTCAGCTAGGAGTTCCTGCCACCTGGCCTGTCGACCATTCAACTTTGGCTGGGTCATGAAATGGCTGACAGCTGTGTTGTCTGTCTTGAACACGAACGGGGTCCCCAGCAGATAGTGCCTCCAAAGGCGCAAGCAGTGGACGACAACAAATAATTCTTTCTCATGGGCAGCGTAGCACCGCTCTGCATCCTTCATCTTCCGACTTTCGTGCGCTACAGGGTGCCCTTCTTGTCTTAAGACCCCACCAAGAGCATAGTCAGATGCATCCGTTTGTACCTCGAACGGCTTGGCCAAGTCAAGGAGGGATAAGACGGGACTACTAGACATAGCCGCCTTTAATGCGTTGAAGGCCTATGCTCTCCTTAGTCTCCAATCCCAAGGTGTGACCTTCTTGAGGAGTTATGCCAGTGACACTGCGATAAGGGAGTAGTTCTTCACAAACCGCCGGTAGAAGTTGCATAGGCCAAGGAACGCCCCCAAGGCGTGGACATCCTTAGGCGACGACCAATCTGTGATAGCCTGAATCTTTTGTTGGTCCATCTTGATACGTCCTTCCTCAATGTCATGTTCGAGGAAGTCAATTTGCTTCTGAGCAAAGGAGCATTTGGACAACTTCGCATATAGTTCATGCTCCCGCAAACGAGCTAGGACCTTCCGCAAATGCACTAGGTGTTCTTCCAATGTTTGGCTATATACCATAATGTCATCAGAGTAGACCACCACAAATTCGTTAATGTACTCTCGGAAGACTTGGTTCATCAGGGTGCAAAATGTGGCTGGAGCATTAGTCAAGCCGAACGGCATGACCAAGAAATCGTATGACCCATATCTTGTTACACAGGTCATCTTGTGCTCATCACCCTCTACGATCCGAACTTGCTAGTAACCTGTCTTGAGGTCTATCTTGGTGAACACTGTCGCGCCACCCAGTCTATCGAACAAGTCTGCCATCAAAGGAATAGGGTACTTGTTCTTCACGGTGATTTTGTTTAGAGCTCGATAATCCACACAGATTCGCAGGCTGCCATCATGTTTCTTTTGGAATAGAACAAGGGACACGTATGGGGACTTTGAGGGTACAATGATCCCTGTATCTAGAATTTTCGTCAATTGTCTCCGGAGCTCGGTGAGTTCAGGTTGTGACATTTTGTAAGGCGACCGGGAAGGTGGCTTCGCGCCCAGCACCAACTCAATTTCATGGTCCACAGTGCGCCTAGGCGGGAGCCACTTTGGCATATCTTATGGCATGACATCTTCAAACTCTAGTAGTAACTCCTTCACGGGTTCAGGAATGGGACCCGAGGAGCATTCTATATCTTCAATGCAGAGGGTTGCCAGAAATGTAGGCTCATTCCTTTTGACCCCCTTCTTCAGCTGCAAGGCCGAGATGTTCTCAACGGCCATCTTCATGGGCAGGCATGGGATAATGCAGGGCTTGGCCCTATTGTTTCCTATCATTAGTAGCATGTTTGCAAATGGTATAGGCATGGTGTTGGTTTGCCTTAGGAATTCTAGCCCAACAATCAGCTCAAAGTCATCTATGATCACCACTCGCAGGTTGAATTTTCCTTCGTAAGGGCCAAGCTTTACCGGTACCTCTTTGGCTATTCCACCCACTGGATGGGGAGGTGAGTTGATAGCCTTGACACTGCCTTTACCTTTCTCGACAACCAGTCCAAGGCGCTCCACCTGAGTCGAGGCTAAGTAGTTGTGGGTAGCACCTGTGTCTATCATAGCCCGAATAGGCTTGCCATTCACCTTCATTTCGACGAACATTAATGTCCTCTCTTGTTTAGGAGGAGTCTCTTCATTCGCCTTCTTTTTCCCTTTTTTCCTGACTAGACGTGGGTCCTTCTTCTTACGAATACCAGCACTGGTTTCCGCTAATTCCTTAGAGGTGGAACCAACAATTGCATTGAAGGCACCTACTGGTTCAGTCTGGTCCGCATCGTCTGAGTCGTCATCCGTCCCATCATCAATAGCCTGATGGGCGTTCATCTGTGCATGTGGGCATTCATTGTTCCAATGTGGTCCGCCGCAATGACGGCATCCTGAAGGAGGCTTTCTCCCCCGGTCATTGTTGTTTAAAGCAGCACTGTTGCTGCCTGAGGAAGGAGCTCTAGATTTGTTTGAGTTCCGATCTCCCCCACTTTTGCTAGGACCACCATTGCTAGGCTGGCCCCTTTTGAACCCTGCTCGGGCAGGCAGTTGAGGCCTGTCCTTTCGAGCTTCCATTTGATAGTCCCCAAGGCATTCAACTTCTTGGATCGCCTTGGGAAGGGTATCTACCCCTTTGTCTCTGTAGCTCCACGCGGGCCTACGGTTTCAACCCTTCCATGAAGGTGAAAAGTTTGTCCTTGTCCCCCATGTCGCATATGCTTGTCATGAGTGCGGAGAATTCTCGCACGTAGTCTCGCACTAATTTTGTCTGGCGGAGCTCCCATAGTTTTCTCCCTGCATTGTATTCAACATTCACGGGGAAGAACTGCAGGCATATAGCTGCCTTCAGTTCTGCCCATGTCTCGAGAGCATCTTTACCGGCCTTGATGGCTTCGTACTTCACCCACCACTAGAGTTTAGCATCACCCTGAAGATACATGGCAGCAATTGCTACCTTCTTAGCTTCCTTTAGATCCCCAACAACATCGAAATACTGTTCGACATCAAAGATGAAGTTTTCCACTTTCTTGGCATTACTAGCTCCACTGTATGGCTTTGGCTCAGGAATTTTTAGTTTCTTTGTCGCGGAAGGGGAGTTCACAGCACCTCCGATTTGGTTTCCACCTCCTCGGAGTGGTCCTGTAAAGCAGCATTGACAACATTGAGCTGGTTTGTCAATTTGTCAATAATTTGTTGCATGGCAGTCACCTTTTCTGCCTCTTGTGCCCTGTGGGCTAACACTACAAAAAAACTGGAATTAGCTACGAACGTCGTCGCTAAGCTGTCGCTAAAATGCTCGTTGCTAGCAAAATCTTTTGATAATCTATCGCTAATCCGTCGCTAAATGAGATTAGCGATGAATTTTTTTGTTTAGCTACAGATTTTGTCCGTCGCTAAACCCTGGTTTTTTTAGTAGTGTAAATCCTCGGTGCGCTCCTGTTGGAGCCCCTCGAATTTCTCAAAATCTCGACTGTCTCTGTGGCTGCCGTCTGCCGGTCTCCCTTGGAGTCGTGACTGATGTTTTCAACGTCAACTTTGACCTGAAGCACCCTATGTTTCCAGGTCGTCCAACCTTTGCAGTAGGCTGGTTCTTAGTTCAGGCACCGTATTCTTAATAGGCCGCAATACCTCAACCATCCCTTCGAGAGCCACAATGCAGTCCCCATGATTCACCATGGTCAGAAATGGTGGTAATGTCAATACGTTCCTTCGTTCGATGTCGAGCCTAGGCTCTGATACCAACTGTTACACGGTGCCTTCCTGAGATTCCTTGGAAGGGTAGAGTAAGGCTAAGCAACTGATGTCAGTGCAGTTGCTGTCCGCCAACTGAGGTCTCCTCTGTGCGCTAGACTAGCTCGTCAGTTCCGCACGGAAAAACCAATGTCAAGAGCAATTGAGAGAACAGAAATGAGAATTGAGAATGAAAGAAAGCTTGATTTCATTAATGAAAGCTATTACAGAAAAGCAAGACGGTGTCGAGGGGGAGAGACACCAGTACAAAGAATTATTTCTTGCTAGAAAGTTTTGAATGCTTGACCCCCCCTAATAATACTTAAAAAAAATAATCCAAAGCTACATGACTAGACTAGAATTCGCTAGAGAAACATAATGGAATCACTTGAAATAAAACTACTCTATTTACAATGAAAATGACTTAGTTTTCTAAAAGGCATCAACAAGTTCGTTTTTAGCAGCATTGTCTTTGGCATCACGGTCTGCGCGTGCGGCGTTGTCTGCGCGCACGACATTGTTGGAATCTGCCTGCGGCTGGGCACTGGCGAGGGATATCGGCGGGGTGATAGAGGCACCTGCGCACATGTCACTTGTTGCCGCCAAGACCACGGGGCCGTCAGTGGCGCTAGGCGTTGGGAGGCTTGCTAGGATGCCACAGGGCACGCCCAAGGGGTCATGGGGCATGGCTGGAAAGCCGCCCATGACAGTATGCTTGAACTCTAATATATTATACTGGAGTTCCAGGATAAGTATACTGGAACTCCAGCATAATATGATGGACTTCTAGCATAAGTACACTAGAACTCCAGCATAATATACTGGAGTTCCAGCAAGTATAATTGTCCAGTATAATATACTGGAGTTTGGAGCACCGGTGCTCCAGTCTCCAGTATATTATACTGGAGTCAGCAAAGTATAACGATCCAGCATAATATGCTGGAGTTCATACACAGGTGCACCGAACTCCAGTATATTATGCTGGACCGATCTCTGTTGCAGCAAAATAGTGACTATTTTTCATTGACTTCGTAAACGCTGACTATTTTTGAATGACCAGTCCGAAAACTGGCTATATCGTGCTATTTTTACAAAACTATGTGTACAAACAGCCCACCCAAGTGACCCAACGCTTGGAACTCTTACTAAAAGTCACAACCTTTCACTCAAAACCTTTCTTCTGGAAGTCTTCTTTTTAAACTACTATCTTCTCAAGTCTGATTTACATTTTTTAGTCACTATTCATGGAGTAAACTACCTCTTCTTAAGAGAATTATTTTTCAGCTAGGTGAAGATGTCTCAACTTATTGTTAATCTGGCGTTGATTGGAAGGAGACGCCGGAGACACAAGTTTTAA
Source organism: Nicotiana glauca (assembly GCA_026770625.1). NCBI lineage: Eukaryota > Viridiplantae > Streptophyta > Magnoliopsida > Solanales > Solanaceae > Nicotiana > Nicotiana glauca. The sequence goes on along the minus strand of MU669861.1, from coordinate 49,658 downwards.
AAGCAGATCTTTCGAGGTGGAGAAGGAAGACGTCAAAGTTGACATCAAATGATCAAAGACGACAAAATTCTTCTAATCAAAGGGCGGCATGAATAAAAAAAATCATATAAAACAAAGACCATGGAATTTTTTCTGAAGTATTCATATGAATACGTGTTGATTAGAGTAACCATTAAAAGAGTTCGATGGGTGTACATGGAGAGTTGAGAACACTCAATTATCTGTTTCATCATATATTTGGACCATTCCTTAAGCGTGCATTAGCATCTCAGAAGAGAAAATACAATAAATGCAGTAAAAAGCAAAATGGATAGACTCTGTGGTTCTCAAATCTTCTCACCGCGGATACATCTGTATGTTATGGTCAAAGACATGACTAAAAAGTATATGGCATAAATAACCGTATCAAAGCAATAGATGAAGAAGAAGTTGAAAGTGAAAAATCAGGTTCTACTATCTGTTAATCATTCTTTATTTTTTATTGTCTCTAATTTATACAATTCAATATTTATAAATGTTAGGAAAATTGTCATGAACTCATAATTGTTTTGTGTTTTGCATGCATATTATAATTAAAACTAACTGTGTTAGTATAGCAGTTATTTCTTTTATCAAATTAAAAAAATTATTAATATACAATTTTGTAGTATACATGAAAATATGTGAAAAATATTATTTTCAAGGTTGTAAGACATAAATATAACTTACATTATTACTTGATAATTATCTTGAGATATAAAAATGATATATATATATATATATATATATATATATATATATATTACAATTTGAGAAAAAAATAATTTAGGCATTATAATTGGCAACATATAATTTAGAGTTGTCCATGAATATGACACTTAGAATATCTAAGGTAAGGGGTTGCTAGGCTTATGATTGAAAGCCAATATAGAACTTAGTGGCAAATATTATTTTGAAGAAGTAGAAGTGCGACAAAATTAATTTTGAAAAACTAAAATACATTCTTCCAAAGTATTTGATGGCGCAATAAAAGTTTCTCAATTCTAGATGGCGCAATAAAAGTTTCTCAATCATGGCTTAGAGTGAAGGGGCCGTGGACACTCGTGATGAAAATTTACAGAGATTTTACCTAGCTATACTATAATAGAAACTTATTTACTATTTTTATTTAGGTTCCTTATTAATTACTTTGTATATCTATATTTAATAGTTATATGTAAAATCATAAAAAAGAAGAAATTCAACATCCCTTAAATCTAGCATATCAGTTACATGACACTAATTCCACCTACATTTAAGATTCTTACTTTTTTCAAAGGATTATAAAATTATCTTTTCTCTTTGTTAACAATTAGCCAAATTGCTTACCCAAAGTTACCCCTCCCCTCCCAAATTGCAGATTCTTTTCCTCTTTCAAAGCTTTTGAAATTCAATTTCTCTCTTTCTTACTATTCGTCCAAAATCTCTATTTCTTATTGATATAATACGACGAAATTCGAAATATTGCTCTAGAATCAAGTTGTGAGTAAGTTTTGATTCTTGTTTTCTTTCTTTCTAAAATCTTTATTATATGTGACTTGTAAATGATACATCAATATCCAAAATAATACTCGATACAATGCTAATACAATTATAATACGATTCTATTAAATTTTTAGTGTAGAGTTGTGATTGAAACTTGAATAAGATGAAGATCATAATTGTGTCATAATTTTTTAGAAATGTCTCGCGATTGTATTATAATTGTATATGTATCATAATTATTGCAGGAATTGTATTACAAATGTATGATAATTGTATATTGTTACGAGCAGTTGTGCATTCGTGACGAATTTCACAGTTTGTATCACAAGTATAATAACTGTATATATTAATTTATTATTATTGTATCAGGTATTATTTTGGGTATTAATATACCGGATACAAGTTAGATACAATAATGATACAAGTATGATACATTTATATTTTAGGCATTGATGTATCTGATACAATTCAAATACAATTATGATATAGTTATCATACAATTATCATAAAATTTTAGAATATTTTTTAATAATAAAAAGTTGTAGGTAATAGTGAAAAGAAAGAAGATGGAGATTCTGGACATAGATTAAGGAATTTTGATGTTAAGAAAAAGGAGAGAAGAGGAGAGGAAAAAAAAAGGAAGGATGTAATTGAATCCCTTAATTGAAGGCACTAATAATAGAGTGAGAGACTTTTAAGAAGTAATATATACAATTTATAAGAAAAATCTAGATACTTTTAAAAAACTTTAAAACATAGAGAACATAGGTAAATAAATTTCTAATATAGTATAGTTAGGTAAAAATCCCAAAATTTATATATATAAAGTGAAAGGCCGCATTTAATAGATTTAACGAAAAAGGCCTAAAAATGCCACTCAATTTTCAGAAATGAATCTATCCATGCCATTCGCTAAAAAAATATTTATTTCATGTCATTGCCGTTAAAGAAATGACTCATCCATGCCATTAAAACTATATTTATTCATATAGTTCTACTGAAACCAATCTAACGTCACAAGTTAGATATAAATATCAATAATCTTATATATCAAATTCTCTATTTATATTGATTTATAATCTAACCATTACATTATATTAATATGTGAACTTAAGCTTAACTTTTAGTTTCACGTTTTTTTTGGTAAATAATTTTTTTTTTACCAATCGAAAATATGTACACGAAACAAACTAGCTGTTGGACATAATGCCCCAACATCACGATCTACAAAGCCAACCATATCATCTCACAACTACACCATGGCTAACTACTGCAACCACAAAGTTAAGGATAGAAATTTAATTGATCAAGTTTCCTAGCTAATCTTGCATGCATTGTTCCTCTACAACATCTCTCTTGGATAATCTGTTTCATAATATGCTTCGAATCTGACTGCATACCTTGGAATACCCGTTGGTTTCTTTCTTTCCAAATGTAGTACACACTCACTGCAAGTGCCTTTCTGTATATCTCTGCCTCGACTCTTCTTCCTCTTGCATAAACTTCAGCCCACTTTAGTTCCTCTTGCCAATCCATTACCATTCTGCTTATCCCTTGCCAAGCTAGGACCTTTTTTCAGATATAGGAAGACATATCACATTGAAAGAACAAGTGTGAAATACTTTCGTTCCCATTATTACAAAGTGGACAAGCCAATGGAACCTCCATTCCCCATTGTATTAGTCTATCTCTAGTAAGAAATTTTTCATGTGCCACAAGTCTTAATATGAATATCCATTTGGGAGCTCTTAAGTTATTACACATTAACTTCCTCCATGAAATCTTAGTAAAACACCTCTCATTTTAGTGTACAGCTTCCTAATAGAGAAGTTTGAAAGTGATTGAAACTCATTAGCATTTATTCCTGCCCAGTTCAACATAGGTTTTGGATTTTAAGATTTTTTGCACTACCCACGTTTAGATGTTCTATTTTAACATACTTGACATTACATATATGAGAATTTGACCAAAATCATCCATCTTGTTTCACCCTAACTTTCACTACATCCTTATAATATTTCACTTAGCCTAAAACATCCTTTAAGTTTCACAAAAGTTGACTAAAAATATCCCTCTGTTAAATTTTCATCCATATTTAACAGATTCTAATATGCTCACATGACTTTTTCTTTCCCAGAAGGGAGAGCCTCCAACTTCAGCGAGATCTTCATTCTTAACAAACATTTGTTGCATCTTTTTTCGTCTTTGATTTTCTCCGATCTCTTTCTCGTCAAATCAATTAAAATTTGTTTTTTTCTCCAATTTGCTATTTCTATATCCTTTTCTTGTTTGAGATTTCCGATTACTGATCAATCAAAACTTCTCATTTCTTTTTCCTGCAGTATTTTCTTTTGCAGAATGTGAATCTTTTGAATTGGTTTCAGCGCCTTTTTCCTGTATTTGGGTAGAGAATTGCGTGTAAAAACTGAAAAATATGTAGATTTTGGTCTACGAAAACTTAATAATTTGCAGTTTTGGTGTGTCAAAATTGAAAAATGTATGAAGAAATTAATAGAAGTGCAAGATTTTGGTGTGCAGAAATTAAAAAATGTGTGCAGAATGCAATATTGTAAGTGTAAGTGCAGAAATTAAAAAATGTGTGCAGAAACTGAAATGTAAGTGTATGATCAAGAAAAATATAGTGCAGAAATAAAATATATGTGCAGAAACTGAAATTCAAGTGTAGAATCAAGAAAAATATAATGCAAAAATTAAAATTTAAGTACAGAATCAAGAAAAAAATTAGTGCAGGATATGTGTAGAATCTGAAATATAATTGCAGAATCTAGATAATTATAGTGCAGGAATTGAAATGTATGCTAAAACTGAAAATATGCACAGATTGCAGAAAAAATTGAAGATTGCAATAAATTATGGTGCATAAACTGAAAATTAAGTGCAAAATGGAGAAAACTAATTACAGAAATACCAAATGCCAAAAGTTGAAACATTTAAATGATTAAAGTCTTGCATAATTGAGTCATACGAAATGAACTTAGTTCGCTTAGTAGTCATCACATTACAAAATGAACTTGCGTCATTCCAAAATAAATCTTGTCATTACAAAATGAACAAAATGGAAATGATCGTCACATCTATGATGCTATGCAACTTGGCACATTCATGCTACTTGCCTCTTCTAACCTGGAAAGGGAATAAGCGGACCTTAAGATAGATAAATTTTATTACAGTGAAGTAAGACAAACAATATTGATATATGCATCTCACCGGAAGTTTGTCACGAAAAGGGGCAGAATCTTGCGTCTAACTTGTTGTGTTCTCAACCATAATAGAGTCCAAAAATGAAGTGCAGTTTTTTAGTTCCGGTTCAACAGAATTATATAAAGAGAAAGTTCTTTTATTGTGGCCAGGTCTACCACTCTTGCTACAATCAACTGATTTTTGTTTTCTTTTTATCCTAGTCCTCGAGGCTCCACGCTCATCTACTTCTTTCTTTCTTAATCTCTCTTTCTTTCCTTTCTTCTTTTTCAAATAAAAATGTGGCAATAGCTTAGGATTAGATGATTTAGGCCATAAATCTTGCCCATTCATAGGGAATATGGTTGTATATGCTTTCCTGTATGTCTCAACCTTGTAGCAGTCGTGAACATAGTCTACAATCTCATCTTTTTTCATCCATATAGCACAAATAGCATGTTTGCAAGGTATCCCTGATAATTCCAATTTTCTATAGCTACATATCTTGTTATACAAGTCCACATCTATCATTTTCAATAGACCTTAGGATCTCATAATTCCATGAGTCGACTTTTTGAGGAATATAACCAGAAACTCCCTTCATGTTTCTATGTAATTTCTTTTTTATAGTTGGACAAATATCACCCGAAGCCCATTTTTCAGCTTTATCCCTGTTGGTTGTAATCCTAGCCATGAGTATATGTCTTATGATCTCCAAAAGTTTAATAATAGGTTTATCTCTAGCATCAAGAATCAAACTATTGAAGACTTCACACATATTGCTTAACAGCATGTCGCACTTAGAAAGTGGTGAGAAGTGAGATCTGGACCATTCACTAGGTAACTTAGTAGAAATCCATTCATGCGCTTCTTTATCTAATTCAAGTATCTTCAACATACATATATTAAACGCTTCAACAGTTGTTGCTCTAGCTGCTTCCCAAAAATCATCTTTTAACGTATGACCATGGAACCCATCCTTTTTGAAATTATTGTGCAAGTGTCGCGCACAAAACCTATGAGAAACATTTGGTAACACTTCCTCAAAAGTTTCAAGAAGGCCTTTTTGCTTATCTGACATGAATGTTCAGAGATATTGTTCTTCTACTTCAATATCAATCATCAAATAGTTCAAAAACCATTGACATGTATCCTTTCACTCCCTTTCCACAATGGCATAGGCTATAGGAAAGGTATTGTTATTGCCATCCAAACCAACAACGGCAAGCAGCTGTGCTCCGTACATAGAATCTTTCAACCAGCAACCATCAACACCAACAATCTTCCTACAACCTGCCTTAAAGCCCTCTTTACATGCTGCAAAACAAATGTATAATCTTTGGAATCTAGACGGATTGTTAGGGGTCTCATTTAGTGTTAACTCCATTGTGAGCACGTGATTTTTGCCCTACATGAAGATAACTCCTAAAAATAGATCAAAATAATTTTTATTGATTTTTAGGTGTTTTTCTTTATTTAGTTGCATTTCAGATATTTTTAACATTTTTAAAATTATAGAAAAACAATAAAAGTGTCACATTTTAATTTCATGCCACCTTAGGTTCAATTTATATTTAGGAATTACTTACATTGAGTTAATTGTGTTATTAATAAAAAAAAATCACACAAAAAAATGATCATTTTTACATAGTTAGATAATTAGCTTAATTTTACAATTTGAATTAATTTAGGAATTTAGTTTAAGTTTTTAATTAATTAAAGAAAGAAAAGAATAATAAAAAGAAGAGGGAAGTGAAAAAGCTTGGTCTTAAATTCAAATTGGCCAAACATTTGAAAAAGCCAAAAATATTTTTCCCCCAAAATACCTTTCCCAAAATATTTTCCCCCCAAAACTATTCTCCACACACACCCTATACACTACTATAAAACACACAAAAAATTCACACACAGGGGGGAGGGCCGCAACAAAAAGAAGGACCCCATTTGCTCCCAGCTTCTTCTTCGATAGAAAAGGAAATCAGTGCCATTTTTTCATAAAAAATTAAAAAGCTCCGCAGTACACAAAAACAGGACCACTCTTGGCTTCGTCCTTTCCGCGTCGACTGAAGCTGTGCCATTGACGACCAAAAAACGATGTCACTCCTTCACCTCCATTAATCTCCATCCCGTCAGTGAAAACTAATTCCATCGTCGAATTTTGTTGCGTTTTCGGCGAGCTTCAGGGTATAGATCGTAGTTCCGTCGAGGCTTCCGACCACTACTTTGGTCATCAGTAGCGTTCCATTTCTGTTGAAGGTCCACTTTGAGGTTCATATCTCTCACCTTTGTGTGATTCTATACTGTTGAATGCTAATATTTTATTGCTAAAATTTTGTTGAAATCTGACCTGATGCAAATGCAAGATCTATTTTTGTGTAGTTTGTAAATGTTCGTGTTGACATTAAGAACTACCTGCAAATTGATTTATCTATCTAATGTATGCCGATTTAAATTTTATATGGTTCATTCTTCTTAACAGGATTTAAGGGTCATTCAACTCATATGATGTTCGGCAATTTAGTTTTGTTAATATTAGTCGTCCATGATTTCATGTTGCTGATCTTTAATTTTGTTAGTTAGCCAAGTATATATGGATAAATAATTTTGGGGTTGGATACAAGTTTGAATTTGGTTGATATCATTTTAATGGTTTAAAACTGCCTGGACTTTTAGACTAGAGGAATCAAGAGCTAACTTCTTCTTTTTTATGACTAATTCATTACGTCTTTTACTTTGTCACGAGAATTTGTTATCTACAATTTATTGCCTCACATCAACTCTGAAAGTAGTATAGAAAAATAATTTATGAATATCTGTTGTTTGTTTAAGTTGAGTAAGTTTTTTTTTTGGGATAATTTGAGGTGCGCCATGCCAAATAAAATCCCAAAATCAATGGCCCTCACTTAATTAATTCTTAATTTTTTAGAAATCGAGGCGTTCCATTTAGTTGAAATTCCATGGCCCTCGCAAAGTTAACAACGCGTAATCGCTTTAGGCGCGTTTTTAATAATTTACCTTCTTAAATACGGGTACACATTTTATGTGACCCAAATCCAAATCTCAATGAAGTCGAAATGTGTCAAAAACCACGGGTGCACTGGTGCGACGTGGTTCGAGACGCATTTTCACGACGTTGCAATTCTTATTAAAATAAAAATAAAAGCGGTTACTAATAAAAAGCACATAAGTTAGAACATGTTTTGAAATCAGATAAAATCAAATACAACAGTTGAGCGACCATGCTCGAACCACGGAATCCGGGAATGCCTAACACCTTCTTCCGAGTTAACAGAATTCCTTACTCGGATTTCTGGTTCGTTGACTATTAACAGAGTCATAATTTCCTTGGTTCGGGATTCAACCGGTGACTTGGGACACCATTAATCTCCCAAGTGGCGACTCTGAATTGTAATAATAAATCCCGTTCCGATTGTCCTTTAAGTGGAAAAACTCCTTTACGTCCTTGCGGGTGTAGTAGTGAAAAAGGAATGTGTGACAGCTCTGGCGACTCTGCTGGGGAAAAGAACCCAGAACATTTTGTTCAGGATTCAGAATTCGAGCTTAGATAAATTGTTGTATTTGGTTATATTTGATTTTCCTACATGTTTCATGCTTAATATGCTAAATGTTTACCGCTTTGATATTATCTGAACTGTATATAAACTGTGCCGAAACCCTTCTCTTCTCACCTCTGGGGATGTGCTTACTGGTTGAGACTTCCTATTGTGTTAGTGTCAATACTTTAAAATAAGAAAGAGTCCGGACAAGTTAATAAGCCGGATGGCCTTTTGGTTCCCGGTAAGTAGCCCCCTCCTCGACTCAAGTTGTCCGTTTGGATACACAGTCTAGAACACATACCCAGGTTTTGAACCTAGAATAACTTGACTTCATGCCGGATCCTTAGTAGGAGCGCTTATTTGCATCACGTGCATATGACTTAGGGGACTCAACACAGGGGTTGGGTCTGTCTAGGACAGGTAACCGGAAATGAAACGGCCATCATGATGCATTTTACGTGTTGCATTTATTTGTCTCGGACCCGCATGCTGACCGGCTTTTAAAAATCGAAAATTTTGTGAAATTGAGAAAAAGAGAAAAAGAGAGAAATAACAGTGTAAAGAATTAGTTGTTTAGTTTTAGAAAAATCGATGCCCAAATGCTGTTGAAACTCTGCCGAAATTTCGAAAAAAAAATGGAAATGTTTTGTTTTTAATAGTTTGTTTTACTAAAAGCAAAGGAGAAATATAAAAAGAGTCTTTATTTTTGGAAGTTGTTCGCAGAAAAAGAAAAAGGAAAAGAGTCTTTATTTTAGTTTGGGAAAAATAGGTTGTTTATTTGTTTGTTGAAAATGAAAAAGGAAAAAAAAGCCGTTATTTTGTCTTGTTTTAAAAAAAAATAGAAAAGGAAAATAGTTTATCTTGCCATGAAAAATAAAAATGAAAAAAGAGTATTGCTTTTGAAAGAAGTTTTGTTATTTGCTTTTGAAATGCCAAAAAAAAAAAAAGTCTTGTTTTAAAATAGTTCGTTAATTTGCTCGAACTACGCTGGTTTGATTCTCACCGGATGTGAGATACGTAGGCAACCCTCATCGGGTCCAACCACCCCTTTTTGCAAAAAATAGCCAAAAATACTAAAATTTTAATTTTTTATATAATAAGTCAGGTGACGCCATTCTTGTTTAAAAATAAGCCGAATGTCCCCTAAAGGACGCCAGAAGGCTGTTTTTGCAAGAACAGCCACTCTAAGTCATTTTAAACGGTTTGCGGGTACAGCCTTGAAATCTCCCTTTCGGAAGCACTGAAAGGCCGTATTTGCAAAACTGAGTTTTTGTTTTCTTAAATAAAATTTTTGAAAAATAGCCACTTTGCTTTTTTAAGTCAAAATAAGCCATTTACATGGCCAATTTTCTTTAAATAGTCACAGTCGACATGGAAACCTTCTCAGTCTTGCGTAGGCCAGCGGCGATGCCGAGTGATGCCCCGCGGGCCCCAGGATGTGAAGCTTTGATGCACTCTTGATCTAGTTTTTAATCATCGAGTCTGTATTTTGTTATTTTGAGTCTGCTTTTGTAGTTTCCCTTCAAGAAAGCATTTAAAAAAAACAACAAAATTTTGCATATAATTTGCAAGAACTACGCTCGGTCTGATTCATGCGGGGTTATGATACGTAGGCAATCCACGTAGAATTCGACCATAACCAAAAGAAAAAGAACAAAAAGGGGGAAAAAGAGGAAAAATCACAAAAAGGCAAAAAGAAAAAAAAGAGAGAGGAAAATCCACAAAAGGGCAAAAAGAAAAGAAAATAGCGGAAAAACAAGAAAGAAAGAAAAGAAAAATCAAAAAAGGAAGAAAATATGAACAAGAGAAGACAAAGGCAAGAGTGAAAAGAAGAAAAAAAAAGAGAGAAGAAAATCAAAGGAAGAGAAAGTTTGTAATTGAAAATAAGGAAAAAAGCCGGGATGACGCATGCGCCCGATCAAAAGTTGTTGCCAATATGTTAAATGCCCTAACGCTAACGTGATGTTTCATTTTGTCATGTTATTCCAGAAAGGTGGTTGGTTTGTGGTTTTAAAGTGGTAACTCCTCCTTACAACACAAGGACAAAAGACAGTCGGCATCCTGGCAACCCATTCCTACAACACCCGGTCAAAAACCAAACTGAACATGACAGGCCAAGAATCAGATACCAGTATTGTGGACCCGTCAAAAGAGGTAGAAGTGGTAGATGTTAAAGCAATGAAAGAAGAGATGAATAAATTGAGACAACAGATGGCTGAGATGCATCAGGCCTGGGCTAAGGGTCAGCCGGCGCCAGTTTATCCCGCCAATCCAGCATATATCCCACCTGTGGCTCAGTCTCAGGAGCTTCCTCCTGCGAGTTCATCTTCACCTTTCCCTTTCTACCAACAGAGTTATGGCATCACCTCCTATCTTCCCCAAGCTCCACCACCCAAACAAACCCCTCCCCTACCAATCACCCCTGTCTTTATGGTGCCTCCACCTGCCACATGGCAAAGATCTTCCAGTGAGCCATTATTTCAAGCTCACGACAGTCAGTACTATTCTCCTGAGCCTACTTTTAAAGTGCCTAAGCCATATTCTTACACCCCTCACTTCGAGCTCCCGGTGGAAACTGAAAAGCCGCTTAAAAACCCGGAGCAGGAAGAGATGATTTGGAAAGTAAAAAGCCTGGAGCAGTCCTTTAGGAACATGAAAGGGTTGGGTGGCCAAGTCAGTATGGCCTATAAAGATTTATGTCTATTTCCGGATGTTCAGTTACCCGCAGGGTTCAAAATGCCAAAATTCGACTTGTATGACGGTCATGGTGACCCGGTGGCCCACCTGGGGGGATTTTGCAGTAAGATGAGAGGAGCCGGAGGACGGGATGAGTTGTTAATAGCGTACTTTAGTCAAAGTCTCAGTGGTGCTGCTTTGGAATGGTACACACGGAAAGATCATGCGCGATGGTACACCTGGGATGATTTGGCCCAAGCATTTGCAGGTCATTTTCAATATAACCTCGAAATTGTCCCAGATCGTCTCTCATTAACCAAAATTGAGAAGAAGTCAGGGGAGAGCTTCAGAGAGTACGGATTCCGGTGGAGAGAGCAGGCGGCAAGAGTCGATCCTCCAATGAAAGAGAGCGAGATGGTCGACTACTTTTTACAAGCTTTGGAGCCTACCTATTATGGTCACTTGGTGTCAGCAGTGGGAAAATCTTTTAACGAGGTAGTGAAAATGGGAAGTACGGTTGAAGAGGGGCTCAAATCCGATAAAATCATGAGCTATGCTGCAATCAAGGCGACGACACAGGCTATACAGAGCAGCACTGGAGGGGTACTGGGAAAGAAAAAGAAAGAAGATATGGCGGTAGTTGACTAGAGAACTTGGTCTAGGGGCCCATCACCATATTACCATCAACCTCGATCCCGTCCCAAAACCTACCCCCACACTCCACAACACTATTACCCACCCCATGGTCCCCACTTCTCTGTCCACCATGCCCACACATACCCCCAACACCTACCCACGCGCCATGGCGTGCACCCACTCCACAAAATACTTACCCAACTCAAAACACCTACCCACCTCCAAGAGCCTACAAGAATCCCCCTGGAGCAGGTTTGCGAGCTAGCCAAAATTTCAAGAAAGAGAGGGCACATAAGCAGGAAACTTTCACCCCCATCGGAGAGTCATATGCAGAATTATTTGAGAAACTAAAGCATTATAATTTGATTGCACCAATCCCTCCGAATCAGGTGGACAAGCGTGAAAGAAGCTTTGACCCTTATAAAAGGTGTGAATACCATTCCAATGCCCAGGGGCACGATGTCGAAAGTTGTCGGGATTTGAAAAGAGAGATAGAAAGAATGATTCAGGAAGGGGTAATCGCGGTCCAGGATAGCGCCACCCCGAACATTGCACAGAATCCTTTACCTGCACATGATGGTGCACATTTTGTGGGGAAGATCCATGGCGACAGGGAGTATGAGAATCCTCTCGGAAATGTGGTGAATGAAGGCCCCAACAATTTTGATGGGCAATCCAGTGGCTAAGATATCGAGTTCGGTAATTGGAAAGACGCTCCATCTCCTAGGTAACTAGAGTGGAGCTTTGGTGATTTATTTTGTTGTCATTTCTGTTGTCCGGCTTATTCTCAGGGTTGTAATCCGGACATTGTCTTGTGACTCAAACCTTTCTATCTTTTCACTTTGCTTTGTTTAGTCATAATAGCTTGTTTTAGTGCCATCTAGGTTTGTTCAAGGGCTGTGACTAGTTCAGTTTGCTTGTTTTGATGTTTAAATACTTGCATCGTCAATCTAATGCAATTCTCTATTTTCTGCCATTTCTAGCCATTGTATTTAGTTCCCTTCTCCCTTTACAATTCTTTTATGCTGGTTCTAGTGACATGACATGCACGCATAATTCTCAGCCTGGTTTGTAAATGTCAGTTTAATAATGAAGCAATGAAACAATGTTCGAGGGAAATAAGTAAAGGCATTTTGAGAGCACTTCAAGCCCAAATCAAGTGAAACTGGGGGCAGATAAAAAATACTGTTGAACAGGCATCATGCCGCATTGATTTGAAGCCAAAGGCAAGTTTGCCGCAAGTTTACTGAGGCCGTTCGTGGTACCAAGATTGTTGTCTAATGGCACTGAGTAATTGACAAATATAGAAGACAAATATGGGGATGTGATTATTAATTCTGGTGCAATCAAAAGATGTTACATTGTGTTGTTTGTACATGGCATGTTTTGGAGATTGAAATGACGAAGGCATTTTATTCTGCTATCCAAACACTTTATCCTTTGTTGCCTCTTTGAGCCTCAGTTATTTTCTTGCATACCCCTCTTTCGGAATCGATAATAAAACTCGTAAGCCCGAGCGGGGAAAGTAAGTGGAGAAACAAGAGAAAAACAGTGAAAAGAAAAGAAGAGAAAAGAAAAAAAAAAGATGAAAAAAGAAAGAAAAGAAAAAGAAGAGAAAAAGAAAAGAAAAAAAAAGCAAAAAGAAAAGAGAAAAGAAAAGAAAAGAAGAGGAAAAAGAAGGAAAAGAAAAGAATGAAAAGAAAGGCAAAGAAAAGTGGAAGAAAGATCGCAACAACAAAAGTAGTTGCCTGAACTAGGTCTGACTTGATCCCGAAAGGGTACGTAGGTAGCCTCTCTATGAGGTTCAGTCACACCAAAACAAAAGTCCAAAGTCCCCAAGAAGGAAACTGGGGCAGAAATTGTGGTTGTTGGGAAAATCTTATTCCGAAAGTTGTAATACTGAACCCATGTTGAGTTGTTTTTGAGCCTTTGATACCCTTTCTTTCTAACCCTGTCCAAAAGACCACATTACGGTCCAAAGAAAGACCTTCTTATCAGTCTTCGAGAGACGTCAAGTGAAGCGAGTAGAGGTGAATCACATAAGGGGAAACACTCTGGTCCAAAAATAAGTAAATGAAGAATGAGAGAGTCTTGTTGATGAGAGCCCTCACGGGTATCCCAAGGTGACGAAAGCTGAGAGAAATAAAAAAATGAGAGAGTTTTATTGGTGAAAACCTTCACGGGCACTATAAGGCGATGGTGAGTTGAGAGAAAAGACCAAAATGAGAGAGGCTTGATGGTGAAAACTTACGGGCACCACAAGTCGAATAAGGATTGTGAATCAGATCGGGCAAGTGGAGAATTGAAGCCCAGTTTCACGGTCAAAAGGTACAACAAGAGCCGAACATCAGATTTGCTAAATAGAGTAGGCTGCAAGTGCATGTCAAGGTCGTTAGAGTCGGTATCCACATCCGATGGGTTGATACTCTGTAGGTTTCTTGTTAGGAATCATCTCTTTCCATTATCCTCTACTCTATTCCTCCTACCTTGTTTTACGCCCTCTTCCTGGGTCTGTTGGTTAAAACAAGTGAGAAGTGACTTCAAAATCTGCCACCAAGCTTTCCAATTAAACAAATCAAGATCTGGTGAACACATAAAGGCGTCAAGTCAGGAGAAAATAGCAGACACAATGAATTGGCCACAATCAACATGCTTTGGGATTCGTGTGAAATACAAGAGTTTGATACGTATCAATTTAGGAACTACGCAACAGATGGAGGGTGTTTTGGTGAACGGATCAGAGGTATTCTCCATGTCAAGGGTAGCAAAGAAAGTGGTTAGTCAATAAACAAGCAAGATCTTCAAGTGGGAATCAGTTATCGTGACAAGTGAAGGAAAAATAAACTCAAGGCCGAAGCCGGTGGTCAAGAAAGAACCTCTTGTACATTCATATGAGACATAGGGATTGGGGAGATGCCAGTTCATGAAATGAAACAAATGGAGGATATGGGGCCGCCCTCAAAGTTCAAGGCCACAAACCAACCACCACATTTTAAACTCACAAGTTTCCTTTGATTGAAACAGGAACAAAGTAGCGCAAGAAAGTTGGAAGAAAAGAGGAGAAAAGAAAAGAAAAGGAAGAAGAGAAGAGTCAACAAAAGGGGAGTTTCTCAAATCATTGACCTTTGCCACTACTTTTTACAATGTTTCCTCAGACCTAGTCTGATGAATCTTCTCCAATAGTCAAAATCTTAGTCTGATGAAACTCTCTCCTAAGATAACCAAAATAGACCTAGTCTGATGAATCTTTCTCCTGAGATAGTAAACCTAGTCTGATGACTCTTCTCCTAGGATCCAAATCTTAGTCTGATGAAACTCTCTCCTAAGATAACCAAAATAGACTTAGTTTGATAAATCTTTCTCCTGAGGTAGTAAACCTAGTCTGATGACTCTTCTCCTAGGAGCTAAATCTTAGTCTGATGAAACTTTCTCCTAAGATAACGAAATAGAAACCCTAGTCTGAGGACCTTCTCCTAGGATCAACGTGTTAATCTAATGAATTTTTCTCCTAAGATAGTAAACCTAGTCTAATGAATTTTTTCCTAGAGTCAAAATTTTAGTCTGATGAGTCTTTCTCCTAAGATAGAAAAACCTAGTCTGATGAACTTTCTCCTAGGATCAAAATCTTAGTCTGATGAATATCTCTCCTAAGATAGAAAATCTTAGTCTGATGAATCTTTCTCCTGAGATAGTAAACCTAGTCTGATGAACCTTCTCCTAGGATCAAAATCTTAGTCTGACGAATCTTTCTCCTAAGATAGAAGACCTAGTCTGATGAACCTTCTCCTAGAGTCAAAATCTTAGTCTGACGAATCTTTCTCCTATGATAACAAAATAGACCTAGTCTGAGGAACCTTCTCCTAGAGTCAAAATATTAGTCTGACGAATCTTTCTCCTAAGATAACAAAATAGACCTAGTCTGAGGAACCTTCTCCTAGAGTCAAAATATTAGTCTGATGAATCTTTCTCCTAAGATAACAAAATGGACCTAGTCTGATGAATTTTCTCCTAGGATCAACATCTTAGTCTGATGAATCATTCTCCTAAGATAGAAAACCTAGTCTGATGAACTTTCTCCTAGGAACCAAAACTTTAGTCTGATGAAACCTTCTCCTAAGATAACCAAAAATGGACCTAGTATGATGAATCTTCTCCTAGAGTCAAAATATTAGTCTGACGAACCTTTTTCCTAAGATGACAAAATGGACCTAGTCTAATGAATCTTCTCCTAGAGTCAGAATCTTAGTTTGATGCATTTTTCTTCTAAGATAGTAAACCTAGTCTGATGAATTTTCTCCTAGGATAAAAATCTTAGTCACATAGTTTTACTCACAAGGGTCGTACATGCCAATCAAGTCTTTAGTTTTGCTCTCACCATAGTATCAATAGCTTAGGTAACAACTCACAAGTCTGCCCAGTCACTAAACTGGGGCAAAAAAAAATTTCTTTGTTTGTTTATTTTGTTACAGTCAGGAGCCCACCTGGAGAACAAGGGAATACATTTCAAGTTCAGCAGTCAGACACCCATCTGGAGAGCAAGGGAAGTACAATTCAAATTTTAACTTTCAATTTTTAATATTTGATAACATGATGTGCCCAGCCATCAAACTGGGGCAGAAATTTTCTTTGTTTGTCTATTTTGTTGCAGTCAGGAGCCCACCTAGAGAACAAGGGAATACTTTTCCAGCGTCAGCAGTCAGGAGCCCGCCTGAAGAATAGAGGCACATATTTCAAGTCTTAGCAGTCAAGCATCACTCGGAGACAGGGTAAAACATCTCAGATCACAATTCAAGTCAGCAATAAAGGAGGCTTGCGGAAATAATGCGAGTCAAAAGTCCGAGACGACCAGCGGATGTTGGTCACAATCCAAAATAATAAAAGAAGAGGAGAGACAAAAAGAAGGCAAAAGGAATCCAAATGCAGAAGTAGAGAAAGATGTGAATTGCTTAAGACATGATTAGAGTCACAAGCGTAGGGTGCTGTCCGGGTTTGGTCTGAAAAGCTGAGGAAGAATGAATTAGCACCTGCAATTAGCTAGCGTCAAGGTTCAGATCCAAAGTCTGCATGAAGAACCATTCAAGACTCAAGATCAAGCTTCAGAAGACTTATAGATAGGAATATTATAACTCGTAGTTGACCGGCTTAGCTAGTCTCTTTTCATTTCTTTTGATTTTGATGTAATAACAGGACCACGGACCGGAACCTCGGCAGAACGGCACCTCGACCGGCTCTTCACCTCGGCATACTCTACCATCTCACTCACTTCTGAACTACACTGACCTGATTCCTTTATAGCCAAGGATATGTAGGCAACCTCTGAAGCAAGGTTCGGTCAAATCTTTCAAAAATGCTTCCCATGGAATATTCAAACGGGCAAAAATCGCTCGTATCCGCTCACTTATCTTTGCCCAAAAACTCTTCGTGTTTCCGAGCAAAGAGGGACAACTGTGAGCACGTGATTTTTTCCCTACATGAAGATAACTCCTATAAATAGATCAAAATAATTTTTATTGATTTTTAGGTATTTTTCTTTATTTAGTTGCATTTCAGACATTTTTAACATTTTTAAAATCATAGAAAAACAATAAAAGTGTCACATTTTAATTTCATACCACCTTAGGTGCAATTTGTATTTAGAAATTATTTACATTGAGTTAATTGTGTTATTAATCAAAAAAATCACAAAAAATGATAATTTTTACATAGTTAGATAATTAGCTTAATTTTACAATTTGAATTAATTTAGGAATTTAGTTTAGGTTTTTAATTAATTAA